>JACSYO010001507.1:0-47500 GCA_016806645.1 Ophiodon elongatus
AACCACTTCAGTGCTCCTCTACGGCCTCTAGGGGAGTGATGCATTCTGGGATTTGGAGGACTAGTCAAAGGGTTCTCCGGGAGGATTCCTCTCTATGTCATCTGTGGCTACAGCTCATCTATGACATCATCTCATCTATGACATCATCTCCTACGGGCTTAGAAATGATAACAAATGGATCATAGAATAAAATACCAAGAACTACCACAGTTACCAGACTGCATTGACTCACATTTACATTTGAAGCATAATGTCACCTATATTATTCTTATTTAAGTTGTAAGGTGCTTCCATGTGACGTAAACATAACAAACATAAATAATCTGAACCCATAACCTCTATTTGACCGTTAATATGGCCGTGGACATAACTTCCAGGTGGTAATATTATCTGTTTCGTGGAGTCCTACAATAAAGACGAGTAGTTTATTAAAGGAAAACAAGAGAATATATATATATATATATATATATATATATATATATATATATATATATATATATATATAAATATAAAGAGGCCTCGTGGTGCCTTTAGTTTGAAGGACAGAGAAGTGGCTAACGGGCCGAATCTCAACAGTGTTCAGCTGCTCCTCGTCTCGGCTCCTCAGAGAAGCAGCCGTTCACCGCTCGAGCACACGCACAGGACAGACTGACCCACGGGAGAAAACAACAACAACAACAACAACAACAACAACAGCAGCACAAAGAAAAACACACAGAGCACTAAGGCGGCCGACAGCCAACAGCAGCAGCTGGAACACACACTGTACCTTTTTCTCTGGAGAAAACCTTAGAGGTTCTACAATGTACAAGTCATCGGGACCTACTGGGGAGAGAGGGGCAGTTAATGATGGAATGGCAAACAGGAATACATACATGTAACAAGCATGAAGTGACCTTGCAAGTAGTTTTATGGCAAAAAAATCCATATTATAATCATTGCTTATCGTACACAAGTAATTTGACTAAAACAAAAGAGACTAGAGTCGTTAAAATCACAGAAAAAAAACATTGTTTTATTATCGATTACTACTTGCAAATGTCTGCCATGAGCCAGCGAAGCACCATGCTCTATTATTACTCCTCCAGCCGGCATGTGGCCGCAAGCTGGCAATGACAGCCTCAAGGACACGGACACACACACACACACACACACACACACACACACACACACACACACACACACACACACACACACACACACACACACACACACACACACACAGGATAATGAACAGCAGGGGGCGCTTTAGGTTTCATGAGTCAAAGACTCTCCCTCCCTGGCGTGTTGGAGAGGAAGCGGCGGCATGAGAGCTGAGAGGGTGGAGGAGGAGGGTGGAGGAGGAGGGTGGAGGAGGACTGGGATCGGAGGAGGACGTGCACAGCTGTGAGGAACCGTTTGACATCGAGTGCTGCAGGGATGAGTCCTGAAACCGGTGTCTGAGTCTTAGAGGGCGATGGGTTTGTTGACCTGTCAGGGGCCTGAAATAAGGACCGTGGTGAACGTTCTGTTCTACGATGTAAAACCTCTGATGAACTAACGAGAGTCTAAATAAGACGACGACACGAGAACACTCGTCTTCCTGTGGTTTGGTTTGGTGGAGACGTGTGTAGCCTCGTGTGAGCTTTTTACTGCTGATGAGTCACGCTTCAAAACTCATGAAGAGGTGGTGTTCGTTTGTGAAGTGAAGCATCATAAATGTTTGTTTACGACAGAGCTTATTCTCCACAATAATCCCAAATCACATTGTTTTTTGTCAGGTAACCAGGGCGATGCTAGATGCTAACTTCAGGGCAATGCTAACTCTCAGGGCGATGCAGACAAAGACGCGTCATCCCTGCGGCCCTCGGTGAGCTCTGACTAGCTTTATGTGTCAATTTTCAGGGCGATGCTAACTCCAGGGCGATGCTAACTCTCAGGGCGATGCAGACAAAGACGCGTCATCCCTGCAGCCCTCGATGAGCTCTGACTAGCTTTATGTCTCAATGACAAAAGAAGAAGGAGAAACACACGAGACAGACAGAGAGGGGTTGAGGACACCGGACTATAAAGGGGGTGTTTGACGGGGGGAGGCGCAGAGGGGGAGGGGGGAGGGGGCTCTTACCTTCTGTTGAGGACAAGTGGAACGACTTGGAGCGAACAAGCGGACAGGTCACCCTGCGCTTCAGGCTCATGTCGTCATAAGAGGAGAAGCATCTGACGGAGGGGAGAAAATTAGACCGTCATTTGAGTCGTTTACGTCGTCACTAGCATCAAAACTAGCGTCACTAGGGTCACTAGCATCAAAACTAGCGTCAAAACTAGCGCCACTAGGGTCACTAGCATCAAAACTAGCGTCACTAGCGTCAAAACTAGGGTCACTAGTGTCAAAACTAGGGTCACTAGCGTCACTAGCATCAAAACTAGGGTCACTAGGGTCACTAGCGTCAAAACTAGGGTCACTAGCGTCAAAACTAGCGTCACTAGCGTCACTAGCATCAAAACTAGGGTCACTAGGGTCACTAGCGTCAAAACTAGGGTCACTAGCGTCAAAACTAGCGTCACTAGAGTCACTAGCGTCAAAACTAGGGTCACTAGCGTCACTAGCATCAAAACTAGGGTCACTAGGGTCACTAGCGTCAAAACTAGGGTCACTAGCGTCAAAACTAGGGTCACTAGGGTCACTAGCGTCAAAACTAGCGTCACTAGAGTCACTAGCGTCAAAACTAGGGTCACTAGCGTCACTAGCGTCAAAACTAACGTCAAAACTAGCGTCACTAGCGTCCTACAGTTAGCAGTGGGACAGGACATGAAGCCTTCAACAAGCAGACAGCAGAGTGAAGCAGGCAAGTTACGCAATACGTTCTATTCAAAAACTGGGTGTCGGGCATCGAGACGACAGATCTGAGAACAATAATATTATAAATAACTCTCAGAGCCAAGCCTACACACGCAAAATGGTGTGTGTGTGTGTGTGTGTGTGTGTGTGTGTGTGTGTGTGTGTGTGTGTGTGTGACAGACCTCTTGGGGCTGGGGTAGTGGTTGCTCTTGGGGAGGGGGGCCGCGGTGGGCTTGGGGGCGGGGGAGGAGCTGCGGCAGCACTGCAGACACAGCAGGAGGCCGAGAGACAGACACAGGACCAGCGAGACCACCAGGTAGCTCTGACGGTCCGATACCTGCAGGAGGAGGTGAGGCAGGAGGAGGTGAGATGGGAGGAGGTGAGACGGGAGGAGGTGAGACGGGACAGTCTGACAGTCGCATACATTTAGAAGATCACGAGGTCGAGCACAGACGTATAAATGACCTTTATACGAAACCTCCGAAACACCAGAGGGCGCTCAAACAAGATGAACGGTGAAGAATCAAAAAGACTCCGAGTGCAACCCAGAACCTGGTTTATGGCCGGTTACACCTACAACCCCCACAATCAACTCATATTCATGGACTCCATCGCCCTTATAGAAGCTCAGTGAAGAAACAAGTCAAGTGTTAAAAGCATTATAAAGAAATTAACGTTGAATATCTCGTAAACATTTTGATTTGGCCGTAAAATATTTACTCAATATGATAAACTCCCGTTTCTAAAGCCTCTGAAAGTGAATTGGCCTTCTTTGTGAAATCCATAGAAATGTAAATGTGTTTTTATCAGTGAACTATTAGTGACAAAGCTTTAAAGAGACAGTTCAGATGTATCAGAGCCAGAGCGCTGCCTCCAGCGGATCGTTTCTCACAACCAACATGGAGGCGGTACCTCTCTCTGCAGCTGGCCCACGGTGGCGGTGAGGTTCAGCATCAGCTTGCTGACGTTCTCCAGGTGGCTCTGCAGGACCTGGATGGACTCGGTCTGCTTCTGGTCCTGAGGAGCACAAGTCACTCAGGGCGTCAGACACCGAGGAAGCCTTCAGCTCCTCACTGCTCGCTCTGCGTGTGGACTGACCTGCTCCTCCGCGATGCGCGAGGTGTTCTGCAGCTTGATGATGGTCTTGTTGAAGGCTCTCTGCATCTCCTCCATCTGCTTACGGTACCTGAGCGGTGAGAAAGGCAAACGTTAGAACCCGGTGAGGAACCCGGTCAGGGACCCGGTCCCCGGGGCTCCCCGGTGTCCTCTCGCTCACCTCTGGCTGAGCTCCTCCAGGTATCTGCTGGACAGACTCATGTTCATCTCCAGGGCTTTGATGCGGTTGTTCAGCCTCATGAAAACGCTCTCCTTCTGGTTGGACCCGTGCACGGCCCCCCCCCCGGTGAGCAGCACGCCGCTGCCCATCATCGCCCCGCCGCCGTAGTCCGCTCCGTTCTGCAGCTCCGCGTAGAAGTCCGTGGCGGTCCGGTGGGCGTTGCCGTTGGTGCCCAACAGGTCCTCGTCCACCGGGTCCTCCCCGGGGGGGGCGAGGCCGTCCCCCTGCTCCCCGGGGGCCTGAGAGGCCTGGACGCCGTGTCTCTGCGAGTCCCCGCCGTCTGCGTCCGTGTGAGCGTCGGTCAGCGGGAGCGAGGTCGGCAGGTCGGTGGGGGGGGGCATGAGGTCCTCAGGCCTCGACGCCGTGGGGAGAGACTGAGCGGGCTGCTCCTTGGGGGGGACCAGGACCCCGGGGGAGGCGGTCTCCGTGGCCACGGTGAGCGGGGGAGCGCCGCCAGGAGAGGCCAGCGAGGCGCTGCCGGCCTGCTGCGTCTCCGGGACGGTGACGGCCGGGAGGGGCGGGGTGGGGGCGGGGTCGACGGCCGCGTCTTTAACAGGGAGGAGCGGCTTCTCCTCGTGGGAGGGGCTGGGCGAGGCCGGGGAGCCCGAGAAGCTGTGCGGGGGGATGGTGGCCGTCCGGCTGGGCTCCAGCAGGATGCCGAGCTCTGGAGCGCCCCCCCGCTCCTCGGCGGGCGGGGGGGCGCTTGGATGTGCGGCGTGCGCCTCGCCTGACGGTTTCCCCTCGCTTTGGCCCTGAACAGGCACCTCGGGCTCCGGAGCCTTTTCTGTGAGGGGGGGAGCTTCCTTGGGAAGAGCGGTGGTGGGGGCGGGGATCGGCGGCGGGGGCGTGTCCGTGAGGGAGGGGGCGTCGGCGTCGGGGGGCGGCGGCGTCTCAGAGCTCACTTGCCTCCGCCAGAGGCTGCGGAGCCGCTCCCGGGCCAGCCGGGCAGAGCACCAGCGGTGGAGCAGCTCCGGCAGGGTGGCCATGCAGGACAGGGAGAGGAGGGGCAGGGGGGTCAGGGGGGACACGGACAGGGGGGACAGCGGGCAGCAGGTCTGGCTCTCCCACCGGTTCCTCTCCGCCTCCCGCCGCGTCGCCTCCTCCCTCTTCTCCTCCTCCTCCTCCGCCTCCTCCTCCATCAGGGTGACGGTAGACTGCCGGGGCTCTTCGTCCTCCTCCTCCTCCTCCACCAGCGTGACGATCTTTCTGTCCTCCGGGGCGTCGGGGGCCGAGGGGGAAGGGGTGGTCGGGTCACTGGAGTCCTCCGGGGCCGCAGGGTGCTCCGGCTCTGCAGGCTCCAGCCTGGAGGAGACACACAAACTAAATCAGAAGCAGGTTAACAGACCTTGAGAAGAAAAGTCATGTAAAACAATCCAACTTTACATGAATAATGATATTTTTGATCTATTCTCTTTAAAATCGGGCTTACATTGTGGAGTCCGGAGGTGTTTCAGCCGTATCCTCTGTGCTCTCCTTCTTCTCTCCCTCCTCTGCTGTTGCATTACCTAGCATTTAGAAACACACACGTTAACACGTCGTCACAGAAACCCTCAACCCCCCGATGCATGTGTCTGCAGGAGGCTGCATGTGTCTGCAGGAGGCTGCATGTGTCTGCAGGAGGCTGCATGTGTCTGCAGGAGGCTGCATGTGTCTGCAGGAGGCTGCATGTGTCTGCATGTGTCTGCAGGAGGCTGCATGTGTCTGCAGGAGGCTGCATGTGTCTGCAGGAGGCTGCATGTGTCTGCAGGAGGCTGCATGTGTCTGCAGGAGGCTGCATGTGTCTGCAGGAGGCTGCTTGTGTCTGCAGGAGACTGCATGTGTCTGCATGTGTCTGCAGGAGGCTTCATGTGTCTGCATGTGTCTGCATGTGTCTGCAGGAGGCTGCATGTGTCTGCATGTGTCTGCAGGAGGCTGCATGTGTCTGCATGTGTCTGCAGGAGGCTGCGTGTGTCTGCAGGAGGCTGCGTGTGTCTGCATGTGTCTGCAGGAGGCTGCATGTGTCTGCAGGAGGCTGCATGTGTCTGCAGGAGGCTGCATGTGTCTGCAGGAGGCTGCATGTGTCTGCAGGAGGCTGCATGTGGCTGCAGGAGGCTGCATGTGGCTGCAGGAGGCTGCATGTGACTGCAGGAGGCTGCAGGAGGCTGCATGTGACTGCAGGAGGCTGCATATGACTGCAGGAGGCTGCATGTGACTGCAGGAGGCTGCATGTGACTGCAGGAGGCTGCATGTGACTGCAGGAGGCTGCATATGACTGCAGGAGGCTGCATATGACTGCAGGAGGCTGCATGTGACTGCAGGAGGCTGCAGGAGGCTGCATATGACTGCAGGAGGCTGTATATGACTGCAGGAGGCTGCATGTGACTGCATGTGGATGCAGGAGGCTGCATGTGGATGCATGTGGCTGCATGAGGCTGCATGTGACTGCATGTGGATGCAGGAGGCTGCATGTGGATGCATGTGGCTGCATGAGGCTGCATGTGTCTGCATGAGGCTGCATGTGACTGCAGGAGGCTGCAGGTGGCTGCATGAGGCTGCATGTGTCTGCAGGAGGCTGCATGTGGCTGCATGTGGATGCATGTGGATGCAGGAGGCTGCATGTGGATGCATGTGGATGCATGTGGATGCAGGAGGCTGCATGTGGCTGCATGTGGCTGCAGGAGGCAAACAGAGGAACAGAGGAAGACTCTCTGCTGCTCAGCCTGGCTGTTTGGGGAAAGTCCTAAACACTGAGAACCGGTGGAGTCCAGTCTCAGCTGGACCAGATCTCCCTGCTGACTCTGGAACTGTGAAGAGTCTCATCAACGAAACAAACGCTGACTTTGTTTCAATGGAGCACTTCATAACAATCATAAAATGACTCTTTAAACTCTTTTACAAAGCACAGTGAGTCTTGTTTTAGTTTCAGAGAGAAACATGAAATAGAGAAAATAAAAGGGAAGTCTGAGCGTCAGGTGGTTTTTTCTTCTTTCCTTTAGCTCGATGCCCCAGGAGGGAAGTTTGAGACGGCTCTCTGTGGGCGAGCAGGGCAAGCAGCAAGCCCAGCGTCATAGCCCCCCCCAAAAGCTGCCAAATAAACAACTGGCTCAACACACATCAACAGTCAAGACCATGAACCAGCTCTCAGAGAGGAAATCAAGTTAATTTAAACAACGTGTGGGGAGAAGAGGAGAGTTAGGGAGAGCGAGAGCAAGAGCAGCTGAACAGAATGAGCAGGAAAATATGCCGTTTCTAAAACAGTTTCTGTGGCGTAAAATGTGAATAAGACCAACTCGTGTTCTGCAATGTGGTCAAGAGGAGTCTTTATATATAAATATATAAATAAATGAGTCTGTATATAGTAAATAAATGAATGCGTCTCTTCTCTTATGCTCATAAACTGAGGAGATAAATTAGTTTCCTTCAGCTTTTAATGCAGTTTCTTCGATCGATGAAGAAACTTTTGAAAAGTAAAAAAACTCTCTTTGTTTACATTCACGTGCAAAAACTAAAATGTTTATCAAAATAGATTATGGAAAACAATGTTTCCTAGCTGCTCATCAGAAGAGCTCTAACATCAAACTTTACTTATAGAACACTTTCCATACAAGAGATAAAAAACTATTAAAATCAAATATATAAAAACAAACATTTAGTAAAACAAAAGAAAATAATGCTGAAGATTAAAAACACAACAGCGTAACAAACACATGAACACATGAACACATGAACACATGAGGGGCGAGTACCTCCGGTTGCTGCTCCGCCCTCCAGCTCCGGTTTGCCGCCCAGAACGTTAGCAGCTATGTTGTTGACCATGTTTAGAATGGCATCTGAAAACACACACACACACACACACACACACACACACACACACACACACACACACACACACACACACACACACACACACGCGTAAGTCCTGTCCTACCTGAGGTTCCCTCGGAGCCTCCCCCTCTAAAGAGAGACACCACGTGTTCCTCTGCTGTATCTGGTGGTTTTTGCTGGTTTGAGCCCTGAAGGTGTGTGTGTGTGGTGTGTGTGTGTGTGTGTGTGTGTGTGTGTGTGTGTGTGTGTGTGTGTGTGTGTGTACATACTGGTGGCTGAGCCCAGCAGGTTCTTGGAGGACTTGTCCTCTGATGGTTGGTAACCTGGTGGATAATCTGAGGAAAAGAAAACACTGCAGGTTACATCTAGAAAATACAATATAAAAAAATAAATAACATTCAACAGTAAATTATCATTTTTGTGCTTTTAAAAATATCCAAAGAAGTCGATGAAGGGAAAAATCCAGCTGACATTAATATTTAACTTCAGTTACTTGGTGAGTAAGTTGGAGAGCAGGAATGTAAGTGGACTCTTTTCCCAGAGTCCTTTGCAGAGAGAGAGAGAGAGAGAGCGAGAGCGATATATATATATATATATATATATATATATATATATATATATAAATATATAAAAAGACTCAACCGGTCCCCATCATACCAAAGTCTTCATCCAGGTACTCCAGTCTCTCGGAGGGGTACTGGGAATCTGCTATCTCCTCATACTCCTCCACCATGCTGGTACCAAACACCCTGCAGGAGACACAGACACACACACACACAGACACACAGACACACACACACACACACACACACAGACACACACACACACTTCGTAACACGTAACAATCTCAAAGACCGTATTCTGGCTTTGAGCAAACAACCGCTCAGAGAGCATCAAGTGATCCACTGAATAATCCAACAGTGAAAACACAGCACAGTTATTATGGTTTGCTCTCGTGACGAGTCGCTCTGCAGGATGAAACACTGAGAACATTGTGTTCAGGATGTCTTTAACAGAGTGTCTGAGTCACATGACTCGTGTGGTTTTAACAGACACATTACATGTCCTGTTCTCGACCAGCGTTTCTACTTCCTGAACGAGAAAGGACAGGAACCTTCATGCTTCCTCTCAGTGTGGAGGATTTATGAGCAGAGATGGAATATAATATTCATAATTAGTGTACAAACTGAAACTAAAGCTTTGGTCACACTAGGAGAGACAAAGCTACTGTAAAGAGGTCAAGTGTGACTTGAGGGGGGGGGAGAGAGAGAGAGAGAGAGAGAGAGAGAGAGAGAGAGAGAGAGAGAGAGAGAGAGAGAGAGAGAGAGAGAGAGAGAGAGAGAGAGAGAAAGAGAGACAAACATGTGATTGTTGACGATTTGAAGCGCTGAAAGGAATTGAGGCCAGATCGGTCTTCCGTTAAAGAAATGGCTCGTAGCCGGTTGCTTTGTCCCTCGTCTCTTCCACAGAGACGTCTGTGATCTACGGTGGCTCAGAGCGGACAAACCAACCCACGCTGGAGGCCGCCGAGTCCTCTAATGCAGCTTCAGAGGGAAGGAGATGAGCCTGAGACTCTTACCTGATGAGACTGAGAGGACAGAAGTGCTCTGATCCAAAGTGGGAGAGGAGTTCGACCTGAGGGGGAGACGGACACACGATGAGGACAGACATCCTCCAACAGCACCAGTATTAACATGCGCCCGCTCTATAAACCCACAATACACCAAATACGTGTAAATTGCCAAAGCGTTGCCAGTATGTTTATGTGCATGCTCTACTTGTTTAAGGTCATGCATTAAAGACGATGCTCGACCACCGCACGCCTCACAGCCTCCGACAGAGAGAAGATGCTAACCTTTATGTACTTGATGAACATCTGATGCGAGAGGAAGACAGGCGAAGGAGGACAAAGAGAGAACAGAGAGAAAGACCATCAGAAAGAGGTCAAGCATTTGGTTACAGTCCAACAACACGCTGCCGGTCTTTGTCCCGAACACAGGGAACGTTCTAGAAGGTTTCTAACGAGCAGACGGAAAATAATAAATAAATCACAAGCGAGACGGAGGAACGGACGGAGGTTTAAAACAGTGAAAACAGAATCCTGGAAACATTTCAGACAAAACTCAGTTTATGTAATAATAAAAAAAACACAATTATTTGATAACAGCACATGAGTCACAGGAAGCAGATCACGACCGCCTCGTGAGAGAGGAGGAGCATCGAGCGACTGCTTAAGGTCTGTAGAGCAAATACATTGAGTGAGGGGGGAGACGGGGGAGAGACGGGGTGGACGTAGAGATGGTGAAATAATCTTAGACAGAGAGAGAGAGAGAGAGAGAAGAGAGAGAGAGAGAGAGAGAGAGAGAGAGAGAGAGAGAGAGAGAGAGAGAGAGAGAGAGAGAGAGAGAGACAAAAGTCGTAGAGAAGGTGAAAGAAGGAGCTTCTGTCGTACGGAAGCCCTGAGAGGAAAGTATGAAAACAGGATCTGGAGATTTTCTAAGTCGGACCTAAATAGTTTCATCTCCGGTGTTTATGACTCAGCAGGTTTTTCATCTGTTGTTATTGTAATATTCATTTCGGCCACAAGAGGCAATTTACATAACCCTCAAACGCACCACGTGTACTCGTGTTTGGAGAAATGAAAACTCAACTGGCCCGTCCTTCACAGATAAATGAAAAAGGTAACTTATAAAATGATGCTGGCAAAACCTCATAAACAATTTACAGACTTAAAAAAAGAAAATGTCTCATCAGAATTTAGTCTTCTCGCTCTGCTCTCGGGGCCTCCGTACATTCATGTCGAGGACTTACACAAGACAAACGTCAACGTCAAGAATAAATCTGCCCAAAGGTGACGAGGTTCTGCCCTCTAGTTCCTACAAGTGAAGCTCTGTCATGGTCACGCCCCTCCCCCGGTGGAGGGGGAGACATGGCCCTCCCCCGGTGGAGGGGGAGACATGGCCCTCCCCCGGTGGAGGGGGAGACATGGCCCCTCCCCCAGTGGAGGGGGAGACATGGCCGACTCCCCGTGAGGCCCTGAGCTTTAAATACAGCTTCAACCCGCATGAAGCAGGTCTGTGTTCATAAACTAGCAGCTGTACGAAACCACGGAGCAGGAATAAAGTCATCGCTCCTCGCTGCAGGAGGAGGAGGAGGAGGAGGAGGAGGAGGAGAAGGAGGAGGAGGAGGAGGAGGAGGAGGCCGTACCTTCACATATTTAGCATAAAGCTGCTCATCCAGTGGGAAGCTCTGCACGATGCGCTCATCCCGGGCATGAAAGGTCCCGAGCTTCACCCACTTGTTGGTCGGGTATCTGCAGAGAGGGAGAGGAAGAGGAGGGGAGGGGAGGAGCCTCAGTGCACTGCAACACACAACGTGACACGTTCTCAAAGGCCACGGTGCTCCACGCCAGGGGGCGGAGCTTAGGAGGGCGGAGCTTCGGAGGGCTGGTGCGACATCGGGCTCTGAAACGAGGCCGATGCAGAAAGAGCCGAAGTGAAGTGAAGATCTCTGGGTCGATGAAGCGCAGCACTCAGGGATTCACTGGACGACGTTTACCACCAAACACCGGTTGGATATCCACGTAAGAGGTTTAGAACTCTCCCTTTAAAAGGTGTTTTTTACCTGAGAAGCTTTCCTCATCTGAACCGAGGCGGGGGCTGACTGTAGAGCCCCCTCAGACTTGTGATTCACGATATTGGGCGTTACAAATTAATTTGACTTGAATCAAACCTGCTGTTTTCTTCTCCTTCATTAAAACAGGTCAAAACAATCCTTCCTCCCCATTTACTCTGAAGCCAGTGCAGCAGGAAGACTGGAGGCCTCGGCTTCGTGCTGCACAGTGCCCCCCCCCCCATGAGAACATGTCATCCATTAACACTGGGTGTGCGTCTACCTGTCACTGATGGAAACCAGGAAGTCTCTCGGGGTCGACGAGAAGAGCTCAAAGTTAGCGATGTCCAGCTGCTTGACTTGAATTGGCTCACAGAGCTCGATGACGAACCTGAGGAGGACATGAGCATGTTTAGGGGTGTGTGTGTGTGTGTGTGTGTGTGTGTGTGTGTGTGTGTGTGTGTGTGTGTGTGTGTGTGTGTGTGAGCTCACTCACCAGATCTTGTTGCTGCAGGGGTTGAGCATGTAGAGGTCCATGTTCTCCATGAGGATAGCTGAAGTGCTCTGAATACCAGACAGAAGAACCAGAGAGCCAATCAGCTTCCACCGTCATCGTCACATGTTTTCATTTCAGGGATCTGGTTTATTATTATTATTATTACGTTTGACTCTATAACATCCGTCCCAGGTGAAGCTCTGAGTCCTAACTTAAAGGGTGTCTGTTTTAGTGTCAGAGGGACTAATGAGGATTCTGGTGTCGAGGCTCAACGCAACATATTGATATCAGAAGCGTCTGACAACATTATGGAAGAACCCACAGAGAAGCACCAAGTCTCACACAGAAATCTGCCTTTCGCAGCAACATTATTGAAATCCGTTAAATATTCAGCCATGGCATTGAACATCGGCCTACTTTTCTATTACTGCTTTTATTATCATTATATCCACTTTTATTCTATTAAATCCACTGCTGCTGTTATTATTATTAGTCATCAGTTTCTATTATTACTACTGCTATTGCATATATACACATTATAAGAATCATTTCTGTCATATGGGTCGACTGTTGTAATGTTGTGTTCATTCTGTCCTCCTGATGAGGATCCTCCTCTGCTGCTCTCCTGAGGAGGATCCTCCTCTGCTGCTCTCCTGAGGAGGATCCTCCTCTCCTGAGGAGGATCCTCCTCTGCTGCTCTCCTGAGGAGGATCCTCCTCTCCTGAGGAGGATCCTCCTCTGCTCCTCTCCTGATGAGGATCCTCCTCTGCTGCTCTCCTGAGGAGGATCCTCCTCTCCTGAGGAGGATCCTCCTCTGCTCCTCTGCTGCTCTCCTGAGGAGGATCCTCCTCTGCTCCTCTGCTGCTCTCCTGAGGAGGATCCTCCTCAGGAGAGGAGGATCCTCCTCTGCTGCTCTCCTGAAGGTTCCTTCCTCCTTCGTCCCGCTGCAGGTTTGTTTTGAGGAGCGTTCCAGTGAGCGAGTCCAGGACGAGGCTGCTCTACGGAGTAAAGCCCTCCGGAGAAAACGTGTGGCAGCGTACAAATTAATCTCCAACTCTGCAACTCTCACTCACGTGTCCACCGGTGTCTTCCAGCAACATGACACAAACAGACCACATCAAAGTGGTTCTCTCTACAGGGTTCTCTTTATAGGGTTCTCTCTACGGGGTTCTCTTTATAGGGTTCTCTTTATAGGGTTCTCTCCATAATGCTGTCAGACACTTATGGAAACAATCTGAGCCCGAGTGGCAACAACAAGCCCTTCAGAGAAGGAACAGTGTGTGTGTGCATGTTGTGTATGTGTGTGTGTGTGTGCGTGTGTGCATGCATGTTGTGTGTGCGTGCATGTTGTGTGTGTGCGTGTTGTGTGTGTGTGTGTGCGTGTGCGTGCATGTTGTGTGTGTGTGTGCGCATGTTGTGTGTGTGTGTGTGTATGTGTGTGTGCGTGTGTGCATGCATGTTGTGTGTGCGTGCATGTTGTGTGTGTGCGTGCATGTTGTGTGTGTGCGTGCATGTTGTGTGCGTGCATGCATGTTGTGTGTGTGCGTGCATGTTGTGTGTGTGCGTGCATGTTGTGTGTGTGCGTGCATGTTGTGTGCGTGCATGCATGTTGTGTGTGTGCGTGCATGTTGTGTGTGTGTGTGTGCATGTTGTGTGTGTGTGCATGTTGTGTGCGTGCGTGCATGTTGTGTGTGTGTGTGCATGTTGTGTGCGTGCATGCATGTTGTGTGTGTGCGTGCATGTTGTGTGTGCGTGCATGTTGTGTGTGTGCGTGCATGTTGTGTGTGTGCGTGCATGTTGTGCGTGCATGTTGTGTGTGTGCGTGCGTGCATGTTGTGTGTGTGCGTGCGTGCATGTTGTGTGTGTGCGTGCGTGCATGTTGTGTGTGTGCATGGTGTGTGTGTGTGTGTGCATGGTGTGTGTGTGTGTGCGTGTGTGTGTGTGTGTGTAACCTTGGCCTCGTTGTTGGCAGAGAGTATCTTGGCGCCGCACTCCACGGAGGCGTAGTTATTCTTGAAGTTCTTCTGGACCTTCTTCACCGGGTGAGGGCTGCTGGTCGAGGTGTGGAGAGACTGACCTGCAGAGGGGAAGTAGGGAGGTTACGCAACACGCATGAGGTTACGCAACACGCATGAGGCCACGCTCCGCTGAGCAGCGCCACGAGGAGAGAGAGGGAGAGGGAGAGAGAGGAGAGAGGGAGAGAAAGAGGAGCGAGGGAGAGAGAGAGGAGAGAGGGAGAGAGAGAGGAGGGAGGGAGAGAGAGAGAGGAGAGAGGGAGAGAGAGAGAGGAGGGAGGGAGAGAGAGAGAGGAGAGAGGGAGAGAGAGAGAGGAGGGAGGGAGAGAGAGAGGACAAAAGAGGACGATGCAAGAAGACGCAATAAGCCGGAGATTCAAACGGACATGAAGCCTCCCTTTGTCTCCAGGGCCCGAGTCACAGAGCCTCCGGAAACCAAACTTAAAAAGCGTGAGTTGCACTCGGCTGCTGACGTTATGTTTTCATGACTCACTCTTCTCCTTCTCCACCTCCATGACTTGTTTCTTCCACTCGTCGAAGGTGGGGATGTCTTCTTTGCCGGGCACCGGGGGGTCAGGCTCCCGGGCTCGCCCTGCCTGAAACACAACGTATAACACCATGATGATGGTTCAACTGTACCCGTCACCACGACGACCGTCACCACGACGACCGTCACCTCACATCCTAAACATGATGATGTCTTGACAGAAAAAGTGCAGCACCTTGTAAATTAATCTAATATTGATAAATAGGATTATAGGATTATAGGATTACACACACACACACACACACACACACACACACACACACACACACACACACACACACACACACACACACACACACACACCTTTGAGAGGCTCTGAGCTGTGAGTAATATTTTGATGGATTGTTCACGCCCCCTTTTGGACCTCTGAGCCTCAGAACCCACGACTTACTTACGTGTTACGTAAACACACAGCACCTTGAGGGAGTCACACAGCACCTTTAGAGACCTGCAGCTCTACAACCACACAGGACTCAGGAGGAGACCTGCAGCTCTACAACCACACAGGACTCAGGAGGAGACCTGCAGCTCTACAACCACTCAGGACTCAGGAGGAGACCTGCAGCTCTACAACCACTCAGGAGGAGACCTGCAGCTCTACAACCACTCAGGAGGAGACCTGCAGCTCTACAACCACTCAGGACTCCTGTGTGCATTCCTGCAGACCTCCACATTGTTCTGCTTGTACCTTTTAGTGCCGCTCTGATAACTCTTCTTATATTCTAAATATATATGTAATGCAATAATACATGTGAGGAATGCTGCCGACCTGCTCCTGGTGGTGTTGAGAAGTGTTGCCCTCCTGGTCCACATCAGACAGCCCGTCCTGGTCCTGGTCCTGGTCCTGGTCCTGGTCCAGGTCCACGCGGCCTGGAGTAGACTGGACCTCTGCTTCGAGACCAGAACTCTGGCTCTGGTCCGACCGCTGGTCCTCTGAGCCGGCCTCCTCCACACTACGGGGGGAGAGGGAGGAGGGAGGAGGTGATGGAGGGAGGAGGGAGGAGGGAGGAGATGATGGAGGGAGGAGGGAGGAGATGATGGAGGGAGGAGGGAGGAGGGAGGAGATGATGGAGGGAGGAGGGAGGAGATGATGGAGGGAGGAGGGAGGAGATGATGGAGGGAGGAGATGATGGAGGGAGGAGATGATGGAGGGAGGAGGGAGGACATGATGGAGGGAGGAGATGATGGAGGGAGGAGATGATGGAGGGAGGAGGGAGGACATGATGGAGGGAGGAGATGATGGAGGGAGGAGATGATGGAGGGAGGAGGGAGGACATGATGGAGGGAGGAGATGATGGAGGGAGGGGGGAGGAGGGAGGAGATGATGGAGGGAGGAGGGAGGAGGACAAAGGGGTTGAGAACAAAAGTAAGTAATCTGCAAAACATTCTTCTTAAAAAAAGTCCATTTAAAATCCATTTATTTGACAGAATTGACCTGGTTGTGAGCAGGCAGAACGATGGAAACAGGAAATAAAAAAAAAAGCAGCAGCAAGTGGAGAGCAAGGCCAGTGGGCGACGGTTGGCACAGCAGAGAGGTGTAGCTCGTACCTGGTTACCTGTCTCTGCTCTTTGATTGGCTTCTAGAAAACTCACCTTAAGAGAGGCCTGCCAAAAGGGGAGTTTTCACAGGTTGCCAGTTTGGGGGGAACGACCCCGCACTGTGCAACAGATTGCTCGGCAAAGATAAAGTTGCCTACTGGGAGTTCATCTCCTGCACTGGCAACCCGCACCGCACTGAGGGAAAGAAAGGACATGGCGTTTACCACACCTCCTCGCACTGGGGAGGAAGGAGAGGAGGAGGAGGAGGGGGAGGAGGAGGAGGGGTGGGGGGGTGGGGATGGGTGGAGGTAGGGAGGGAGGTAGGGAGGGAGAGGAGAGCAGGAGGGAGAAGGTAGAAGAAGAAATGGGACAAAAGGGGTTCGGGGAGGTCGGGGAGTTGCTCGCTGGCGGGGCAGCCGATGTGCGCGTCTTTAAATGTCCCAACGTTGCTTCGAGAAAGGAGTTGAAAGCAACGGTTGCCGCTGGATGGAAAATGATCTTGGTGAAGGTTGAACCCCGAGGACATTCAGACTAATCAGGGTCAAAGTTCCACAAAGTCCACAAAGTCCACAACCTCCGTCCCAGAGTCCAGGAGACAGCGTCCCTGTGAGGACGGGTGCAGGCGTCTTCTCGCCGCTGGCCACCAGGGGGCTTTGAAACATCCGGCTCTGCTTTGAGCTCCTCTCAGTGTGTGGTCGTTAATTAGTTCAATTTAAATAAAATAGAATCAAATAAAAACGGAAGGAACAAAACGAACCAACAGAAACATGAAATGTGAGGATTGGGTTGAACTTGGCTTTAACCATCAGAAGAGGAACGTGTTTATGATTTATTAAATATGTTTATGTTTGCCAATGGGACGCCTCTGTGGTTAGAGCCAACTTCTCACGCCAGAGGAAGAGGCCCCCGGCGTGGGGCGGGGGGGCGGAGCTCACCCTGTGGGGGTCTGGCCGGCGCTCGGTGAGGTAGGTGTGTGTTCAGCTTCATCGGGGGATGCGGCTGGGTCGGGGTCCGGGCCGGGGCCCGGGTTGGGGTCCGGGCCGGGGGGGGGGGTGGCCGGGGCCTCCGCTGGGGCGTCCGGGGCCACTTGGCCCTGTGCTGGAACTGCTTCTGGAGTGGAGGACTCGGGGTCCTGGTCGTGGTCCCGGGTGTCTGCGGTCTGCAGGTCCACCTCAGCCGGGGGGTCCGGGTGGGGGTCCGGGCGGGGGTCCGGGCGGGGGTCTGGCTCAGAGGCTTCGGGTACAGGGTCGGGCTCCGGGTCAGGCTTGGTCTCCTCCGCCTCAGCGTCCCGAGGATTCACAGTCTGGTGAGAGAAAACCCCAAAAACATGTAGCACCAGGACGGGGAACCGAGAGCACAGCGAGACCAGCTCACTAAAGATAACAAGTATTTATTATGGGAGTAGTTCTATCTCTGGGAAGTTATTACAATAAACTCCCCAATAAACTCCCCGTCACACGTGTGCAGTAACGAAGAAAACAAATATTAAAGCAACTGAATAATTACTTAAAACACACTGATCTATTTTTCTTATTTAACATTTGCACTTTGCCTTGTTTCTGAAGCCTATTTTAAGGCCTGTTGAATAACAGCCGTATAATAACAGCCGTATAATAACAGCTGTTGAATAACAGCCGTTTAATAACAGCCATTTAATAACAGCCGTTTAATAAGCGGTAGATATGCACGTTACCGGTTCTTGGTGTGCGTCGTGCGTCTCTCGTGCCGCTCGCTCCGTCTCCAGACCCAGATCATACGAGGTGTGTGTCGTCCACTCCTCCAACACCTGGAGACACACACAGACGCAGTTATGTGTTATATATATTATATGTTATATATTATATATAATATGTTATATATTATGTGTTAGAGCCCAAACATGAAGAGGAACCACCGGTTGACCTTCTGGTTTGTGTTTATTAAACAAAAAACGCATTTTGTTGCGAAAATGTCAAACGCAACACGTCTTTGTGAACAAAGACTTCGTTATGAGAACGCAGACAGACGGACGGCCTGTTGCACCGCAGGTTTGATGCTGGAGCGGCAACAATGATCCTCTTCTCCTGGACACACACACACACAACTCTATCTCACGCTCGCTTGCTTCACCACACACACACACACACACACACACACACACACACACACACACACACACACACACGCTCCTTGTCATCCTCACGGCAGCACTAACAAAAGTACGTCCCGTCACAAGCAGTACGCATCCAACTGGGACTATTGCATCATCACGTGGCACCTTGAACTTTGACCCTTTGACCCTCTGACCCTCTGACCCTTTGACCCTCTTCCACATGCATCTGCAGAGTTGTGGGTCAGAATTGCCGTAAATGCCAAAAATCAGTCGCAGAACATCCTGGTGTTCAAACTTAAAGACGGAGGTGAAGAGACTAACGCACACTAAATTAAGTTAATAAATAAATAAATATATAAAAACTAAACTAAAAGACATCACGGTAAATTAGTAAAAAATATTAGAGCAAAATAAAATATATATAAATATTAAAACCATAGCATAAAAACAGATAAGACACTGTATAAAAACGTAATAATAAGAATAATATTTAAAACTATAAACTGTAAAACTACATGACCTGCTATGTATTAAGACATACTGAATAATATGGCAGTGTGGATATTGTAACGCACAATAAAGTAGAAAAGGAGGAGATTGGGTAACTGTATGCTGTGACCTTTAACCCCGACCTCGTAACGAGCCTGAGGTCTTCACAACGTGGACCCGGCTGCTTTCTATGGATTTGTGTTATTTTACCAGGAAAAAGGATCGAACCTCAGCGTCCCTCTTTACGAGTGACCCGACACGTCACACTCCTGAAGAACGACAACAAAGAGTTACGCAACACCCCCTCCCCTCCCTCCCTCACCCCCCCTCCCCCTCCATGTGCTGGCTCGCCTCCACGATCCAGGTACTCCCTGACCATCCTCACCTTGTTCCTCCTCCCTCCTTACCAGGGGTCAAGGGTCAAGGGTCTAATACTCCTCAGCGATGTGAACACACTGACCATCACTCAACGTTTCGAATGCATATATCTATCTATAGATAGATATATATATATATATATATATATATATATATATATATATATATATATATATATATATATATATATATACTATATATATATATATATAGATAGATAGAGAGATAGAGAGAGAGAGAGATAGAGAGATAGAGAGAATATCCGTGAGGTCACACGATGGACCGGTTCACTGATTTTGAAACATGAAACTAGAAAGGCACAGACCTGGTGCGGCGTGGAGTCCGGCTCCGGCTCCGGCTCCGGCTCCCGGCCCTCGGGGTTCCCGTCCCCCGCGGGCCGACCGGGGCCCGATGAGCTCTGCTCTGAACAGCACACATCGTGACCGGGGAACCTGAAACACAGGAGAGGAGAGGACAGCGTTAAAACCTGCGTCACCTGAACGCCACGCCTCTAAGATCAGAAGCTAAACATCTGGGAGTGTTACTGAGGGTTACTACATCACTTCCTCCCTCGGGGAGCGACAGCAGAACATACTGATGAATGAAGGAATGAGGACGAACACAAAGGAAGAGATGAACCAGAGCAGCTCCTCCTCCCTTCCTCCCCTCAATTCATGAATCTACATGTAGATTCATGAATGACCAGAAAACGTGCTACATCGTGATTTATGTCTTCATCAAGATATGGAATTCCCTCCGTTGTGACAGGATGTTGGTCACATGGCCCGGCCCCGTGGTCGATGCTCACGACTTCAGTCAGCTTTTAAAGTTCACAGTAAAGTTGCGGGACTTGAAACATGTTTAATATGAGGAACAACCGACTGTGCAATATCCTGGTTCCTGTTCAGCCTTACGGGAAGGGAGGAGGAGGGAGGAGGGAGGAGGGAGGAGGGAGGAGGGAGGAATAAACAAAACCATGTGGTTATTTTATGAAATAACCACATGGTTTTGTTTACCTCTTCTCCGTGATGGTTCCTCTCAGACAGAATGTTGAACACAGGTGCAGAATGTCACGGCCAACCACCACAACATGGCACCCACTGTTGTTGTCGTTGTTGTTGTTGTTGTTGTTGTCGTTGTTGTTGTTGTCGTGGGCCCCGTTAATGAACTGTGTACCTCTCAATATACGCATTCCCAAAAAGGGCGACGAGGCTCGTGGGGGAACCGGAGAGCTGAAGGGTGTCGGGGTGCTGTGGAGTAAATATGAGCCTCATGCTCATATAGGCTCCGGCTAAACTTAGATCCATAGCTGTGAGCTGCAGTATGTGGAGCTGCGGTTCCAATGTGCCCCTCCAGCGCCGGTCCACGTGGACTCTACCAGGGCCTCTAGATCCACGTGGACTCTACCAGGACCTCTAGATCCACGTGGACTCTACCAGGACCTCTAGATCCACGTGGACTCTACCAGGACCTCTAGATCCACGTGGACTCTACCAGGACCTCGATATCTGGGCTCTGATACCGAGGACCAGCCTGTACGAGTGTTGGATGAATAAGAGGTATTCTGCTTTCCTGACGTTACACAAAACGTAACAGATAAATACATTATTGTTGAAATAATATCTGGTACAGCGACGGCCTCAACAGTAAGAGGATGCATGACGAAGACCTCCAGACATCCTGGAAGTCTGAAGTCCTTCACCTCCATACGCACAAACATATTTTATTGAATCCTGAATGAGTAGCTCTTGATTGGCAGATCATTTGATCGGAGCCGGATGTTTTTAAAAGTCTCACATGGTCTGAATACTTTGTGCATATTTCATGCATCAAGGCCTCTTTGTTCCTGAAACAAGCCGTGGCTGTTTCAGTCTGGTTCCAGATACGGACCAGGAAGCCTTCGCCTTAACTCTGCATAGAACTCACCGAGTCCTTAAATATCTCCTAAATGTATATCTACAGTTGCTGTAATCAATATTGAACAGTCAAAACTGACCTCGTGGAATTCTTTCATTACCGATCTGTTTATGTTCCCAAACTTTGCTTATCATTTTAAAAAAAAGAGAAGGCTTTCAATCTCCCGGATAAGAACGTTTGCTGGAGACAAACAGATGACGGGGAGCGGCTTGAACCCGACAGAGTAAACAGTCACGAGTAAAACTCTGTGATGCAAATAACTCTGAGCCAATGTTTACCTGGAAGCTGTCAGAGCCATCGAGATCATCCGGACTCAAAACACGGGGATGAAAACATGCGGAGCGATTCGAGACCTGAGAACGCCTCCGTATTTACTGACCCCCCCCCCCCCCCACTAACCCAGGGTCACCTCCATGAATGAAGAGAAAGACCTGAGTGTTCACATTCCTTCAACAGATGGAAATAAAAAAGGTGAAGCAAGAAGAAGAAGAAAGAAGGTGAAGAAGGGGGCTGCTTTAGGGAGGGCGGGGGGGGGCCTTGACCTACTTTATAATTGAAACGGTTACGCAACAGTGGGGGCGGGGGGGGCTATGACCCACAACCGGAGAACAGAAATGCAGAAAGACCACGGACACATAGACCGTACTGTACGTGCAGCAGCGGGTCCAAGCCGAGCCCACGGACCAATGAGGTGGCAGCCTGCACACACGCCTCCTCATGCCTCCTCACGCCTCCTCCTTATGCCTCCTCATGCCTCCTCAGCTCCTCCTCCTCATGCTCTAGCCTCCTCATGCCTCCTCACGCCTCCTCACGCCTCCTCCTCACGCCTCCTCCCCGTTTCCTGTCCCACCTGGGGGTTAAGGAAGCCCTTCAGCCTTGTACCCCCCCCCCCTCCTCATTCAGCTTCACCGTCTCATCCACGAGGACTCGAGGGACGTGGGAGGCCTTCAGGCTGGATGACTGAGACCTGAGCTGTGCTTCAGGGAAAGAACCTTTTATTTGCCTGATGTGGGAGCGAAGGAGACGTAGCCGCTCAGTTGTGTAACTGAATGAAATATAAAGCCTTGAGGGTTGGGCTCATTATGTGAACATAAAGATATTAGTCTCTCCTTCCTCCCCGATTACGATACACGAGAAACGCTCGTGTTGTTTTTATTCCCGTGTCGCGTACGAGAGGAGATGAAATACATAGAATCATAAGATAACATGATATCCAGCATTGAGGCCGTATCGGAGGCCTTTACGACACTCGGAGCAACTCCACTTCCTCAGGTTTCATGTTGAATGTGACGATGTCGGCCATGTTATCAGACCGGAGAATTGTTTTTGTAGCTGCGGTTTACATTCCTCTAGAAGCAGATAATAAAAAGAAGAAGACGGCAACACACGAGTGGACTGTTGTTGTGTTGAGTTACTAACGGGGCTAACGGTGCAGCTCTGTGACGCTTAATGACGACAAAGAAGAAACTACAGCGTGTTGGCACCTCCAGAGCAACAACACATTCATCCTCCAGAGCAACGACACATTCATCCTCCAGAGCAACGACACATTCATCCTCCAGAGCAACGACACATTCATCCTCCAGAGCAACGACACATTCACTCAGAGCAACACACATTCACCTCCAGAGCAACAACACATTCATCCTCCAGAGCAACGACACATTCATCCTCCAGAGCAACAACACATTCATCCTCCAGAGCAACGACACATTCATCCTCCAGAGCAACAACACATTCATCCTCCAGAGCAACAACACATTCATCCTCCAGAGCAACAACACATTCATCCTCCAGAGCAACAACACATTCACCCTCTAGAGCAACGACACATTCATCCTCCAGAGCAACGACACATTCATCCTCCAGAGCAACAACACATTCACCCTCCAGAGCAACAACACATTCATCCTCCAGAGCAACAACACATTCACCCTCTAGAGCAACAACACATTCATCCTCCAGAGCAACAATACATTCATCCTCCAGAGCAACGACACATTCATCCTCTAGAGCAACGACACATTCATCCTCCAGAGCAACAACACATTCATCCTCCAGAGCAACAACACATTCATCCTCCAGAGCAACAACACATTCATCCTTCCTTCCCCCATCATCCTGCCTCCAGATGCGCAGCAACACAACCCAGAGCAGCTTTAACCCGTCTGCTCTCAGACGTCTGCGCGTCCCGAGCAGATGAATCCTCTGTTTCCTGTTGGCTTTAGGGCCTTTCAGAGCTGCTTCAAATCAACTGTCCCCGTAACAACTCAGACTGCAGAGACAACGAGACAACGGAGACAACAGAGACAACAGAGACAACAGAGACAACGAGACAACGGAGACAACAGAGACAACGGAGACAACAGAGACAACAGAGACAACGAGACAACGGAGACAACGAGCTGAAGATAGAGTCGTCTGCCAGCAGCCAGTCAAATATTATCACCAGCTGCGTGGCATGCAAACACTGCTGCAGCCTCTTCCGTGTGTGTGTGTGCGTGTGTGTGTGTGTGTGTGTGTGTGTGTGTGTGTGTGTGTTCCCCGTTGACTCTCTCCTGTTTGAGTCGTTTAGATCGAGAGCTTTGTGTAGCATGACACAGCGACACGGAGAGCACACATAAATAACCTGGACACGGCAGATTAGCTGCGGCCTAAATCTCACACTCACACCCACACCCACACCCACACTCACACTCACACTCACACTCACACCCACACTCACACCCACACTCACACCCACACCCACACCCACACAAAAAGAGAAACTTGTTGATCAAATACAGAAGTCACTACATTATTAAGTTATTCTTGATTTTGATAGAATAGAGACGTTGAATCGGGGGTCTGTTTCCTTTCCAAAGTCTTGTGATGTTTTCCCTCTCAAATGCAGATTATTCTTGGTAAGAGATGTGATCACACACGACTCTAAATGTCGTCCTGTTGAACCCCGACTACTCTCTTCACCTCCTGAGAGCTCCAGTGTGTCGGAGGGGAGGAACCCCGGCTGAGGAGAGAGAAGCCAGGTGCATTGTGGGGCAGGCAGGAGCGCCCGCCCGAGGCCCGGCAGTAAAAGTAGGCCAGCGCATCTGCCTGACAGAAACATGTCGTCACCGGAGCCTGAACAACGCAGAGCAGCAGTTTGCTCTAAAGCCGGCTGATCCTCCGTAATCCTCCGCCGGGCATCATCGGGCCTGGACGGGCAGTTAACAGGGTTTCCCATATTTTACTGTAAATTTGTATTTATTATGTCTTTAGATCAGGGGTCTTCAACGTTTATAAATAAAATATATAAACAAATTATATATATATATATATATATATATATATATATATATATATATATATAAGAAACAGTGTTTTACATTAAACGGGGCCTGGTGCCATGTACACACACCTTGTTATTGTGCATTCAATACTCAGCTGTTCAAATAATACACAGGTTCACATATTCATGTTTTTATGTTAAACATGTGAAGGTCCAGTGAGTAGGGTGGCCGTGCCACTGCCTGTTCATAAACACACCTCATCAGCTGATACCAAAGATATCAACATTGTCTGTCTACTGCATGATAATCATGCTACGAGCTATTCACACTCCACCCATTCCATCCATTATCCAAACCGCTTATCCTTTTTAGGGTCGCGGGGCACTGGAGCCGATGCTATTCACACTGACCTTTTTATTATATTTACTGGAAGATAACATCTTCTGCCTCCATTAATCCATTTCACTACAATATGTTGGATTCATGTTGATGTGTATTTAAAGACATTTAAATCTGTGGAAAAAAATTGGGGGAAAGAAATATAAAAAAAAAAATATATGAAAAATTGTCTAATCAACAAAGAAATTCACAACCTCCCTGCAGTACCTCCGCAGACCCCTAGGGGCCGCGGACCCCTGTTGAAGACCTCTGCTTTATAGCATTGCACTGTGTTGATAGTTATGCAATTCTCTCCTCAATCCCAACACGCATTGAAACCATGGACTTTAATCACAAACCTTCAATCGTTTCAGGCAAAACAAGCTAGCAAGCGCGTCCACGTTAGCGCCTGAACCAAACATGCTAACTAATTTAACATCATCATCAAGAACACAAAGAGCAGTTTATGAAAGATGTGACCTTTGACCTCCCGTGTCCCATGTTGTGGCTCTGTGCTTCTCTTCATGGGAACGGATGCTTTCTACATCGCTGCAGACACATTAGCCTCATTAGCCGCTAACGGGATCGATCGGAGCTTAAAGTAACAATCCACCACCTGACAATATTAGCTGGATTAATAAAGCTCCTTTAGCTGGGGAGCACAGAGGCAACCGACAGACGTCACACTTTCAGGTCGAAGAGAACTCGACTAACCCGTTAACGTGCATGAGAGTGAACACGCTGGCACAGGACCAGCAGAGCAAACCACTTCATCCGGTTTGCTCTGAAGCTGGATGATCAGTCTGAGCTCATTTAATGGAAGACCACATGCTCTTACAAGCTCGTTTGCCTCTCTGATCTTTGACACCGTCTCCGTGACGCACGTAAACCCTTCAGAAGGAAACCAGGAGTGTGAATGAACAGACACACCTCTGTGTGTGGCACCAGGTAGGCCGGGTCACCTGGAGGCGTTCAGGGTCTGACCGGAGACCCCACGAACGAGACAGCACAACTCTGCAGACGTTATTCAACCTCAAAAACCAGCTGCGGTGCTTTCAGGCTATCGGCTAACGGTAGCATGAGACGCGTCATACAATCTAACCAGCAGGAGTAAGAAACCCCCAAAATATAATGCTGTTTGTTGAACAGGAAGTGACCATATGTGGACTGAGGAGGACGTAGAGACCTGTCAATCACCTTGTAGCCCCGCCCTAAAGCATACCCTGCTTTATGGTCTGTTAGACTCTAAATGACCATAATTTACTAAATGAACATCATGCTGTATTGAAGAAGACTTGAAACTAGAGATTGAGACATAAACTCATGTTTACAATGTTTACTGAGGGAATAAATCAAGAGAGAAGTAGAGTCATTTTCTATAGACTTCTATACAACCAGAGGAGTCGCCCCCTGGTGGTCAGGAGAGAGAATGCAGCTTTAACAAATGAAGCTTTGACTTCTATACAACCAGAGGAGTCGCCCCTGGTGGTCAGGAGAGAGAATGCAGCTTTAACACATGAAGCTTTGACTTCTATACAACCAGAGGAGTCGCCCCCTGGTGGTCAGGAGAGAGAATGCAGCTTTAACACATGAAGCTTTGACTTCTATACAACCAGAGGAGTCGCCCCCTGGTGGTCAGGAGAGAGAATGCAGCTTTAAGACACTCGTCAGAACTGGAGGTTCTAAATGTGTCAATCCTCGTCTATATTTTACATGTATTAAAGTTCCTGGTTTTAAAATAAAATAATTTCATCATCATTTAATGTTTCCATTATCCATCTTTACCCATCTGTTAAATGCCTGCATATTTATCAGCAGTGAAATCCAACACGTCTTCTTTGATAAAGAAGAACAGTCGGTGTGACGCATCCCAGTCAGACGGGATCAAAGAGGCCTGGGAATCTGACATCGGGAACATCGGCGCGGGACAAAGAAGGACGCAGCCATGCGATATAATGTCATTTGATAGGAAAAGCCACTTTGCCAGAGCGGGTTAGTGTGTGGACACAACACATGCCTAGTCGGTGTGTACGCATCGCCCGGCACAGCGGGGGAACAAAAACTCATGAAACACTCTGTGTGCCCACCCTGCTGCCGCCCGGGGAAACGACCAGCACACAGCCTCCAACGCAGACGAGCAAGGGGACGCCACGGTTAAAATAAATATATATAAAACAGCAACAGGAGGGCCGTGATATTTTTGGTTTTGAACAACACCTTCGACTGCTACACCAGCAGCGAATCTGAAACGACGAGCCTACTGTATTTTTTTATATATATATATATATATATATATATATATATATATATATATATATATATATATATATATATATATATATATATATATATATATATATATATATATATATATATATATATATATATATATAATATTCCAATGTCGATTACAAATGTAATTATTTTTCCCTAAAATAAATCTGATCTTGCATTCAGCAGGCGGTTTGAGGAAAGCAGATTCGATGGTATTGGTGAGACTTTATGTGCGAGCTTTGGAGAAAACGTGGTGTTATTGGTGTCAGTACACAATGTTCTTTCTCCATGTGCGTCCACCATGGATGGGGTATCTTCCTGTACATTGCCCTCACACAGACTGTTAAAAGAGGCACGCATGCACAAAGTCACATACTTGCTGCATGCATGACTCAACCCTCGACAAAGAAAGATAAATAGACCCCCCCTCCCCCGGCAGTAACGAGGAGGTAAACAGTGAAGAGAGGGGGAGGGGACGGGGAGAAACCAGAGCTTTTACTAGAAGGGGAAACTGTGACTTGGCAGGAAGAAAGAACAGAAAAACCTGATTTCAGTGAATGAAGAATGAAACCCTCAGAGAGCACAGCACCCAGCTAGCTGAGGTCTGGAGAGACGAGCTAAACCCACTTCAGATGGAAAGTCTTCATGCCTGAAATGTCTTGAGACAGTTCAACAACTTGCTCTTGTTAATTGCTTTAGAGAAAATATGTTTAATGTCGCGTACGACCACAAAAAGAAGCTGGAAGTGAACACTCAGCTGTTACATAGTCACATGGCCTCCCCACACAGCAAACACACGTCATGCTCTACCTTATATAGCCTCCACCTTCCAGAGGAGCCGTCCCCACCCTCAGAGAGCTATTCAGCGACGCAGTAAACAGGCATTTCTTTCTAACCGCTGACAGGGCCTCCGGCTACGGGCCTGCATTTAACTCCTGGAAAGAAGCGGCGCCGACCAGAAAGCAGAGAGGGGTCTGAAATGTGCGTACGTCCTGTGAGACGGTCCCGTTACGGGGTTCATCGCAACCAATATCCATCGGTCGGAAGTAAGAGACTCGATGGCGTGACACCCAACGAACAGAGGACGCTTCATCCGTTTACGTCTGCTTCTGGTTTCTATTTCAAGATTCAAAGTTAACGGAGACGAAGTCTGGGTTCTACCACTTCTTCCTCTCTCAGGTCCAGGATTCTGTTTACCACAGTGAGAAGTTAAAACTAAGTTTATTTTATTGTACAAACCGCAGCCTGACTCTGTTGAGCACAAACTACACAAACCACACAACCTACACAAACTACACAAACTACACAAACTACACAAACCACACAAACTACACAAACTACACAAACCACACAAACTACACAAACCACACAAACCACACAAACCACACAAACCACACAAACTACACAAACCACACAAACTACACAAACCACACAAACTACACAAACCACACAAACTACACAAACCACACAAACTACACAAACCACACAAACAAACAAAGTAAGAGAAAAGGAAAATTGAAAGAAGAGCAATTATTTGCAAAAGAAATTATTTAAATATGGGGAAATACTATAGAAATATGAGCAATATATCTGAATTGAAATGAAAGAGCTGAGCTGTTTTTAAACGGAAAAATACTTGACAAATATTTTGATGATCGATCGATCCTTTCCGTCATTTCTCAGCTTAATATTGTAATAAACTATTTAAATATTCTGATTCCAGCCTCTCGAATGAATTGTTCACTATCGTGGACTCAATGTTTTGGGTTATTTGGACTTTTTGCTGAATAAAACAAAACATTTGAAGGAGTCAAGTTTGGCTCTGTGACGGACATTTTTTTAGAAACTTCTTAAATTGGAAATAAATGATCGGCAGATTAATGAAAACAAAAGCCCTGAAGCCCTAATCTGGGCTTCATCGCGCAGATTAGCTCTCGATACCCAGCGAGGGATCTTCCTCCATGTTGGCTCACCCGACTTTCTCATGTGATGAGGAGCGAACAAAGAGTGGAGGGAGGGGGGAGACAAGGGGAGAGACGGGGGGACGTTCATGGCCTCCGGGCAGAACAACAGTCCAGCTCCGTCTCCTCACAGAGAGCTGAACTCTGCTCCAACAACACAGAGATGGACTCGGCTACTGAGCCTCCGGTCTCTCATTCTCACACACACACGTGTGTGTGTGTGTGTGTGTGTATGTGTATGTGTATGTATATGTGTGTGTATGTATGTATGTATGTATGTATGTATGTATGTATGTATGTATGTATGTATGTATGTATGTATGTATGTATGTATATATATATGTATGTATGTATGTATGTATGTATGTATGTATGTATGTATGTATGTATGTATGTATATATATATATATATATATATACATACATATATATATATATAGTTATTTCGCCTCACAGATGATGTCACCGTTTCCATAGTAACAGCACGCTAACAAAAAGTTAGCAGTAAGCTGACAAAACATTTTGATAAAAGATTAACTGGAGGTTAGATAGGTCATTGGCTGTAGCTTAGCTTAGCTTAGCTTAGCTACAGCCAAAGACCTATCTAACCTAACCCCCCTTTAACCCCTTAACCTAACCTAAGCTAACCCAAGCTAAACTAACCCTGAACTAAGCTAACCCAAGCTAAACTAGACTAATCAAGCCCTAAACCCACACGCCTGTGCGAGCTGAACCCAGCCGACCCGGATGAATCCGGATCGGTCCGAAACTGCTGGATCCGGCTCGTGCTGCACGTGGACGGCGTGACCCCTCCACACTCCAAGCCCCGCCCAGCCCGTCTGTGTGGCGACTGTGGTAAATCTCCACAGTCGCCAACGTGCAGTGAGACGGCAGACGGCTGGACGCCCAGAGACGTTGGGGTCCAGCAACTTGAGCGCGGCGCTCCCAAAGCCGCTTCAATCTGTGGGCGGGAACCAGATGGGAGTTTCTGGCGATCAAACAACTCAAGCTGGTTGCCTCTGGGCGGCCTGCCGCCTGTCGTCTGACTGCATCAGTGAGCCTGGGTCCTATTTATAACCTCTGGTAGCTGAGATCTGTGATGTCACTGTGATGTCATAAAGACCAACCATCAAGAGGGCTTTTGGCTTTGATCTGGTGTGGGGGCGTGGCATAACATGAGAGGGGCGTGGTCTCATCGGAGGGGGCGTGGTCTCCCTGAGAGGGGCGTGGTCTTTATATTTATAACCTCTGGTAGCTGAGATCTGTGATGTCACGGAACAAGCGGTTACCGTGGAAACGCTGACAGAACGCAAGGTGAGGGGGAGGAGCTACGTGTGGAGTGTGTGTATGTATGTATGTATGTATGTATGTATGTATGTATGTATGTATGTATGTATATATATATATATATGTACATATATATATATATATATACATATGTATACATATATATATACACACACACACACACACACACATACACATATATATATAGTCAATTTTGACAGACAAGAAATTGTATTTCACATAAGTGATATAGAATAGAACAAATAAACATGAAACAGGCAAATAAATTAAATCTAATTAATTTATTTGATGCGTTTTTAAAAGTGAATTCTTAAAATGCAGACCGACACATTATCTGGTGAGCTGGAAATTAAACGATTAAACATCTAGGTCAAATATTATGTTTGCTCCAACAAATAACCCCTCTGGCTTTTTTTGTTCTGCTTTAGAAACGCATCCAATTCCATTGTTTTTAATAATTAGCATGAATGATCATAATGCTTTAAATTCCTAAATAAGCAAATAATATGCCGCTGCACCTTTCCTGGAGTTAGTCAGAGGATCAGAAGCCGATCAGATAACCAGGCGGTAACAGGCGGTAACAAGCTGCAACACGCATCGACTCCTCGCTCTGTGCAAGCGAAGGTTCATTCAATCGCTCCACAATAAGATCATCCTCACTGAGCTTAGTTTATAGAACACAGACGTGAACATCGTGATGCGTCCACATGCATTGCGTGACTGTTCAGGATGTTGTTGCTTGAGCTTGAGTAGGCATTTAGGCGTTTCGACATCTGCAAGGCATTAATTATTCATATTAAAAATGTCCTTCCGACTATAAAAGACTCCTCGTCGTTCTCTGTTGACCAGCTGATCATGAAGTCAGAATGTGGCAAACGCTCAGTTAAAACATTCAAAATGGTGTTTACACCTCCACATGTGAGGCATTACCAGAACAACAACAACAACAACAACAACAACAACAACAGATGAACCCGTTTCCTGGCCGTGCTCCAGCCAGGAAACAGAGCAGAAGAGGTGGAGAAGGACTCGAGTCGTCAGCGACCGTCGGCCATGTTTGATGCCGTCCGGAGACAAAGACAAGCACGCGGGAATATCCGGGAAGAAGCCGACAGCAGAAACAGCTGATCGGTCACGTGGGGCCGGTGTTCTTTACGCCAGAATTTTGGTGTTTCTGTATTTAGTTTAGTGCATCAAATCTTTTTCAATTAAAAAGGCAAAAACCACCTCAAGAGAGCATTTTTTTATACAAACATGTGGATAGAAACACGGCTTCTGTCTCTTTCTCCCGGTACCCGGTAGTACCTGGTAGTACCGGGTACCGGTGCTGCTGGTGGGCAAGACGAGGCGGATCTACTTATGCAACAGTTGCCCCAAAAAAGGAAACGTTAACAATGTGGTCACAGCGGGCGGAATGCAGAGTTCTTTAAACGAGACCTCGAAGTCTGCACAGGGCTCACGTTGCCTTTGAGCAAGCTCACACAGAGGGGCCCAGGGACAAGACATATTCAACCTTTGCTTACCCAAAACATTTCAGTGTGTGTGTGTGTGTGTGTGTGTGTGGTGAAGAGGAATTTAGCTGATGCTGTATTTGATAAACTCCAGTAGGCTGCTAACTCATTGTGGTTTTTTTAAATCTAAAAATATTTAACACACACACACACACACACACACACACACACACACACACACACACACACACACACACACACACACACACACACACACACACACACACACACACACACACACACAGCTGTGAGTTGGAAGGCCCCTATAGACCGCCTCATCCTATAGATGACCTACGAGAGGCAGCCGGTTGGACGAGCCGGCGCCAGAGGTGTTCGGTTACCGGACTGGTGTCAAAACATCCAGCGCAAACATGAAAACACCTCTGTGGGTAGGATGAGCACGAGCAAAGACACACAGCAGCACCTCCAGCCCTTTAAACCTCATTTCATAGAAGACTAATCAACAGGGACACAAATACCGAAATCACACAGCAATAAGCTGAGTCAGCACAAGTCCTCCAGCTGGACAGAGATAATCGTGCTTCATAATAACAATAATCTTCAGATGGCTGTGAAACTAATGAGCCTACGACACGGGGACACGGGGACCGACCATCACACAGTGGCCGCGTCCTCTCGGTAGGTTTGCAGAATGTAACATTAGCAGGAAGACGCTCACACGCCTCCACACCTCGTATCCAAACGGGGCACGATAATATGTACGTGGTGGACTATCATTACTGACAATTACCGTAAACATGCACACTTTCTCGAGTGACGCTGACGTCAGCCTGAGCGGCTCCTCGTCAGCACGCCGAGGCCTCACAGCGGCTGACGCGTCCTCTGCTGTGCCTTTACAGAATAAAGATCTCCAGCTGAGCAGCTGCATCGGCCGCACAGCGAGCAGAGAGATCTCACCTGTCAGATACAGGCAGGGATCTGGACACGCATTTAAACACAGCAGGGGGGTCCCGGGGACAGGCCGATGCCCCTCCCGGCCTCCAGCCCCCCAACACGGAGCCCCGATGCCCCTCCCGGCCTCCAGCCCCCCAACACGGAGCCCCGATGCCCCTCACGGCCTCCAACCCCCCCAACACGGAGCCCCGATGCCCCTCCCGGCCTCCAGCCCCCCAACACGGAGCCCCGATGCCCCTCACGGCCTCCAACCCCCAACACGGACGATGCCCCTCCGGCCTCCAGCCAACACGGAGCCCCGATGCCCCTCCCGGCCTCCAGCCCCCCAACACGGAGCCCCGATGCCCCTCACGGCCTCCAACCCCCCCAACACGGAGCCCCGATGCCCCTCCCGGCCTCCAGCCCCCCAACACGGAGCCCCGATGCCCCTCACGGCCTCCAGCCCCCCAACACTGAGCCCCGATGCCCCTCACGGCCTCCAACCCCCCCAACACGGAGCCCCGATGCCCCTCCCGGCCTCCAGCCCCCCAACACGGAGCCCCGATGCCCCTCACGGCCTCCAGCCCCCCCACACTGAGCCCGATGCCCCTCCGGCCTCCAACCCCCCAACACGAGGGCCCCGATGCCCCTCCGGCCTCCAGCCCCCCACACTGAGCCCCGATGCCCCTCACGGCCTCCAGCCCCCCCACACTGAGCCCCTTTCTGCCTAAAATCACGGCTGCCTTGGGAACCCTGTGATTACAGGGCTGTGTGAGAGCAGCACAGAGGAGCGAGGAGCCGACGGCGGCCGCTGAGACGGGTCTGCATCGTAATGAGGTCCGAGTGCGTGTGGCTGCACGGTCATTAGTTCGTTTGTTGGAAAGTGGAAAGAGGGCAGCGAGGATTTAGACACGCAAGGCCCTCATCACGTATAGCCGTTAGCAGGGAAGGAATATAAATCACTACCCTTGAATTTAAATGGCCGGCTACTAACGTGTTGATTCCCTCAGCCGGTGTCCGTGTCTCCACCGGCCCTCGGGACGTCTTATCTGAGCAACACCTGAACTCTTCTGAAATAATCTAATCAATAGGAATGTGATCATTCTTCAGGAAAAAAAAAGAAAAAAGTACAAAGGTTACAAACAGACTAAGAAGAGGATTTACAAAGGGCCGGTTCAGTGAGCTCGTATTTCTCTTTTCAGGATTTAAGACGCTTTTTAACCCACTTGGCTCTTCTGTAAACACCATGACGCTACGACAGCAGAATAACTGAGGCGGCGTTACTTATCAATTACGTCCTTGCATAAATCTCCTCCTTTGTTTACGATGCTATGAGGATCATTTTCTGTGTGCACGGTATTTGATCTACCCAAAGAAACAACATCACCTGACCCTCCACATCACCAGGATGTGTGATTGGGGATTTGTCATCGTGGACAAACTGACTGGGACATTGGAGATAAAGCCGTCGATGGTTGGCTCCTCCTGAGTCACCGACAGGATAAAGGTGTTATGTTAGCTGGCCGGCTAATCCCGTCCCACAAAACCCCTGCGTGTTAACGTTACCTGCTCCCTGCATGCACTTCGGAGGGAAACTACACGCACCACGTCTCATAAAGAAACGTATTTACATTGTGCAACGTAGCAATGGATCTGTTGCATCTGCAGACTGTTGCTCTTCATCCTGTATCTACACATCAATCCATTTTAATGTAGTGTTCTACTTTTAACCATGTATTAGGTCGGCTGACGATGCCAACAGAAAACAAAAGCCTGATTGTTTTTGTTTCTCATCATTAGGACTGTAGTCCTTCAGCTTCAAATCTGATGCCCAGACTAACTAAACAATCTGAAGACACAAGTCCAATAATTGACTGGGAATTAGTGGCTGCAATGGGCACCATTAAAACCATTAAAACCATTAAAACTAATAATAAAGCAGCTTGCCACGTGCATCATTTCTTAGTTGTTGTTTCTTTTAAACATTATTTACATTACCAGCCATCAGATAAGCCTCGTTTAACTGGTTTGATGCTGCTATTCAACAGCTGGCTAGCTTAAAAACAACAACAACAAACTTCATCAACCAAGTTGTGTCAAAATACCAACACACACACACACTAATAAAAAACAATGCAAAATGCTTCCTCTCTTCTGTGACGTCACGGGTCAATTAAACGTGGCGTGACGTAACAGTCACGACCCCCGGGGAGGGAGACATGTCACTGACAGGCGGATGTAATGCGGCAAAAAGACACCGGCGGTGGGGGGTAGGGGGGTCCGGCCACCGGGGGGGGCGAGGCCGTATGAGGACGGAGGGTCCAGGTGTATCTTACCGGCACAGGAGGGCTACAAAGAGGCACACCGACACCACGCGCAGCCTCTTCATCATCTTCCCGCGGGGACCGACATCCTCGCTCTCTGGGGGGGCGGGGGGGGGTCCTAGTCTCTCACGGCTGCACTATATCCCGAGGACCCGCCGCTTTCTGTCGCGGTGGTTACGAATGAACCAGCAACCTGTCTTCTGCGGGTAAAAGCTGCATTAAGGCGGGCTATCTCTTGTCATGGTGCGGGTCGGCTGTCCGCTTCGTGCTCGGCCCGAACAGCAACTGCTGTCGAGGAGGAAACGGCCTCTCGGTGTGTTCAACCCCCTGCTCCGAGTCGGACCAATCACATCGCAGCTGTGGAGTTATCTTCCAATCACAGGTGTGTCCCGCCCCTCAACGTCTGACCAATCAAATCCGGGCTCTGGATTTGTCGACCAATCACATGTATGTCCCGCCCCCTGCTCCGAGTCGGACCAATCAAATCCGGGCTCTGGAGTTGTCGACCAATCACATGTGTGTCCCGCCCCTCTGCGTCTGACCTATCAAATCGCAGCTGTGAATGTGTCGACCAATCACAGGTATGTCCCGCCCCTGCTCCGATTAACACCAATCACATCGCAGCTGTGGATACGTCGACCAATCACAGGAGACGTAGCAGCACCGTGTAGGCCACAACGCCCCCTTGTGAGGATGAGCTGGTGGCTGTGCAGCTGGAGCAGAACGCGTCACCAATATCTTGATAAGTAAACCACAAAAGCAACGCAATATTTAATTTGCATTGCTCAAACATCTGATAGTAAACGTCTCAGTATAGATGACGAATGCGGAAACCTTTGACTTTGTGAATGACAACATGTGGAAGTCCAACTCACTCGATGAGGTGTGCGGTGAGGAATGTGAACATTGTGTACTTTCCCCCTCAACACATGTCATGGAGTACAACAATTTATATTTAAGAACATAAAAAAAAAAAAAAAAGTTACTTCAAAAACATTCGTTGTTGAGCGCCGATTGCAATGGAGCTAAATTGTGTTATCTATATCAGGTATTTATTATATAAGATAAGATAAGATAATCCTTTATTATTAGACATTTACAGGATTTACAGCAGCATAGTGTATAGTGCAAACAAGTGACATAGTAAAAAGAAACAAGATCAAAACAAGTATTATAAATAAGCAATAAGAAACTGAAAAGAATCCACAATATCTGAAATATTATATATACAGACAGGATAACTATTACAACTATTGCACAGTGTATTTATATTGCACAGGTTCTTAAATATATATAATATCATAAATATCATCTTTCACCATCGGTCTTTTTCATGTTTCATTGACTGGGTCAGAAACTTTTAGCTTGAAATTCTTGGGATAATTAAAATTGAAACGTAAATAAACTGGAATTATTTCTATGTATATATATATATATATATATATATATATATATATATATATATATACTGCAACTATTTTAATATTTTTTATATTGTATTGCTTATAAATGCTGCCGTAGCTAAATGTTTTATAAAATAACTATTTTATATATATATACACACTTCACTATTGTTTTGTTTGCTTTGTTAGTTAATTTAATTTCACGTTATTCTATTAAATACTTTACATATATTTTTCTTATTATTCTATCCTATTTGTTTTTATATATTTTGCATTTTTTATATTTTATTGCTTACCTATGGAAGCCCATTTCTGCCACTGTGATGAAAAAAATAGGATCTTAATTTTTTTCATCACAGTGAAACGGGCTTCCATTTTTTAGTTAGCATAGAAACATATTGAACCGCCCCCCAAAAAAAAAATCTTTATATGTTTATTTATATATTGTCAATCCTCTCTTTTTTCTCTGAATATGTAAATTGTATTGGGAAATAAATGTATTTTTATTAAAATATACATATATATATATATATATATATATATATATATATATATATATATATATATATATTATAGTATATACTATTTATATATATATATGAATTAGTTACCATGGAAACATATTGAACCGCGAAATAAAAATCTTTATAGGTTTATTTATATATTGTCAATCCTCTCTTGTTTCTCTAAATGTGTAAATTGTATTGGGAAACAACACATTTTTTTCTTAAAACAAATATTTGTATTTCTGATTACATTATCTGTGGTGTCTTCTGTCTAGCCCGTAGACTGTGTATAGAAGAGGGTTTACGACAACTACATATCCCAGAGGGCAGTTCGAGAAAGCTAGCTAAATATTTGCCTGCACTTAAAGAAGAAAAGATCGCTGGCTGTCTAATGTAATTTGAATTATAAGTATATTAAACTAATCAGAGTAACGTAAAATAAAACGGTGACTAGATCCGACATCGAATCTAAACTAAAAAGTTTTAGTTGTCGTTTTCTTCTTTAACCCGGCGGGGTCCTGAGGTTTAGACAGTACTAAAAGTGAGCAGAACAATTTCCCTCAGAAGTGAAGTTTTGTTGCTCGCGTGACGCCGCGTCGTGGCTCCCCCGGACCGTTTGACACGCGCAGGCTTCTTCATGGAGCTCGCCCGGGTGCTCGCGTGCGTGCTGGCCGCGCTGGTCGCGCTCTCCTCGGACAGGTCGACGGCGCTGGCCTCCTTCTCGCAGTCGCTGGACAGCGACTTCACGTTCACGCTGCCCGCCGGCCGCAAGGAGTGCTTCTTCCAGACCATGAAGAAGGACGCCTCGCTGGAGCTCGAGTACCAGGTGAGGTGGGACCCCCCTCCCCAAAAAAAAAACTACCTGTCTCTGTCTGCCATGTCGGGGACGACACTGGCACATTCCATGTTTTATTATCGTGGTTTCCTCTATGTCGTGGTTCCCATTAATGCAAACTTTAATGTTAAATGCACATTTAACTATACATCCTATTGCGCAATGGACACACACACACACACACACACACACACACACACACACACACACACACACACACACCTTGAGGGAACCAGTTCTGCAGGTCGGTGTGCAGCTGACATCTGAATGAGGTGATGTCAGGGAGTTCCTCTCACACCCCCCCACGCCTTGTAGTGTCTTTACCCTGGAGGGCAAAATGTCTCCCGTTGTATCTCACTGTTTTGTTTTTTTTCCTTCTCGTCTTGTCTCTGATGCGTCCGCAGGTGTTGGACGGCGCCGGTCTGGATGTGGATTTCTTCATCACCTCCCCCTCCAACCAGGTGGTGTTCAGCGACTACCACAAGTCTGACGGCGTGCACACGTGAGTTGGGATTCAAGGATCAGTTTGTATTTGTCATCACGCAACACGGGGGTCGCACAATGATCGTGGCCTATTTTAAACGCAACAAACGCCGTAGTGCCGGGGCCAAGGACCCCAAACTGATGGAGCAGGGGCCCCCTACTGTATATAATGTACACACACACACACACACACACACTTTGTTGTTGTGTATTCAATGCTCAGCTATTCAAATAACACACAGGTTCATATCTTCATGTTTTTATGTTAAACATGTGAAGGTCCAGTGAGTAGGGTGGCCGTGCCACTGCCTGTTCATAAACACCTCGTCAGCTGATATTGAAAGTTGTTGGATTCATGTTAATGTTTATTTAAAGATATTTAAATTTGGGGGGGAAAATTGTCTAATCAACCAAAAATGTCACGACCCCCTAGGGGTCGCGGACCCCCTGTTGAAGACCTCTGCTGTAGTGCTTTATAAAATAAAATAGTCTCTGGGCAGACAACATGGCCGACAAATGAAGCGTTGCCCGTTGGCGTTGCCCGTTGACGCTGCGTTGCTTCCCTCCAGCGTTGTGGACACCGAGGACGGAGACTACATGTTCTGCTTCGACAACACGTTCAGCGCCGTCTCCGAGAAGCTCGTCTTCTTCGAGCTGATCCTGGACAACATGGAGAGGGACGAGGAGGAGGTGGAGGACTGGAAGGAGTACGTCCAGGGGACGGACGTGCTGGACATGAAGCTGGAGGACATCATGGTGAGGGGTTTGTGTCTGCTGGGGGCCGGGTTCCACCCGATCCACTGACCGAATGTGTTCTTTACAATAATGTGTGAGCGGCAGCAAGACGGGTCAATTTTACGTCAGCAGCCAGTAACTAAACACGGAGCCAATGCAGCTTAGAGCGGTTAGTAAATGGTAAAAAAAAAGAAAAAAGGCCTCTATTTATTTTATTAATTATATCTGGAGTGAAACTAAACTCCAAACCAAAGATGTGGGTCGAAGCTCCAAAAGTACTGATTTAGAGGAACGTCTTTCTCTCTGGTCTCCAGCACAGAGACGCATCCCCCCCCCCCCCCTATCCCCCCCCCCTCTCCCCCTGCTGTGAGACAGGAGGTGGAAACGCGTGTTGGCACGACATGGCTAAAAGCAGACCCCCCAGGGTGGGGGAGGAGGGATGGGGGGGTGGTCGGGGGCTCACGGGGGGGAAACCAACCCTTACACATGCAAACCTAGGAGCCTGTCACAGGAATGTCGTGACCTCTCTCCGATTGGCCGAGAGCAGCCAATTGTCTCGGCTTGCGCCACAATAGCCTGCGACGCCCCGTCACCAGGAGCTGCCTTCTGAATTTGGGTGAGAAGTCACACAAACCTCCCTCCACTGACTCACTGGCTGTAAACAGAGGCAGGAAATGCATTGCCCAGCTGGGCAGGAAGTAGTTTTAATCCACGGAAGACGGATCACACCCGACCACGTCTACGAACTCGGGACCGCCCTTTAGAGACGTAACCCTCGTTTTGGTTCTGGTGATCTCGTCTGAGTCTGCATTGACACCCGGGACGATTGTGATTGGTTTAGGAGCTTCTCTTTCCCCCGGTACCAGACTGGGAATGGGTCCCGTCGTTGTCATCACCATCATCATCATCAGGTGTTGACAAAAAACTGAGATCAAGTCGGACAGTTTTCAGCTTCAAAGAATAAACAGGAAGTCACAGAAACGGTTACTTCCTGTTAGATCTGTAGGCTACTTGTAGTTCACAGACCTCGTACGGATTCATTCAACAAAAATACTATTAAAATATATATATATTTATGTAGAAATGTGCGTGTATCTGCATCCTTTGTTATTTTTATGTCGGTGAAACACTTTGCTACTCGCTTTGATAAGTGTTGTATAAATAATCTTTATTATTATTATTATTATTATTATTATTATTATGAACCACACAATATGTGTTGAGATTAAGTTTGAGACTAACAGCCAACAATCCAGCGTTAAATATTACAAATACACAGAAAAATAGGATTTTCTACAACACGTGGTTTTTGTTAACTCTAAGAGCCAATCAGCTCTCTGATGTGGAGACAGCCAGGCGTTTCCCATCATGCACTGGGGTCATGCAGAGCCAATCAGCTCTCTGATGTGGAGACAGCCAGGCGTTTCCCATCATGCACTGGGGTCATGCAGTCGGTGGAGAGCGCCTGGCTCTAATGAGGTCATCGTCGACCACGTGTGCATGATGCAAATCTACCCAGCATGCATTGTGATTGATTCTGTCCCCCCCCCCTCAGGACACCATCAACAACGTGAGGGCTCGGCTGGGCAAGAGCGTGCACATCCAGACGGTGCTGCGGGCGTTCGAGGCTCGCGACAGGAACATCCAGGAGAGCAACTTTGACCGGGTCAACTTCTGGTCCGTGGTCAACGTGGTGCTGCTGATGGTGATCTCGGGGGTGCAGGTCTACCTGGTCCGCTCGCTGTTTGAGGATAAGAGGAAGATTCGTACATAACACCCCCTCCGACTGGGAGGAGAGCGAGCGAGAGAGAGAGAGAGAGAGACTGACACACTCGCCCTCAGATGCATCTCTGTGGTTTCTTCCTCAGATCTCCTTGACTTTAACATAAGATGTCATCAACACAGACACGCACACAAACAGACATTCTGACATTCTCTAACAAAATGCATCCGCTGTTGTTGCCTCGGTAACAACTCGTAACCGTCACCTCCCCTCTTCTTTGCAAACTCGCTCTCTTTGCTGCAGAAAACTCCTCCTTGTCTCCTATAAAACCCCTCCCCTTTGTCTCCTATAAAACCCCTCCCCTTTGTCTCTCTTGTTAAACTCCTCCCCTTTGTCTCCTATAAAACCCCTCCCCTTTGTCTCTCTTGTTAAACTCCTCCCCTTTGTCTCCTATAAAACCCCTCCCCTTTGTCTCTCTTGTTAAACTCCCCTTTGTCTCCTATAAAACCCCTCCCCTTTGTCTCTCTTGTTAAACTCCTCCCCTTCTTTCTAACGGAGCCTTAAGTTACAAAAACCAACAAAACAAAAGTCCTCTTTTCTTTGGACGTGTTTTTATTGGAGATGAACTAGATGAAGAAATGATTCGGTGTCTGAAGAATTAGATTTATTATTTCTGTGCAGTCACTCAGCAAGTATTCCCCTTTTTAAAGTCACGCTCATAAATGTTTTCTGTGTTACTTTGACGACTCGGTGGTCACGATTTCTTGTTTCTAGAAATTCCGTCTCACCTTCCCGTACATGCCCGAGGAGGAGGAGGAGGAGGAGGAGGAGGAGGAGGAGGAGGAGGAGGAGGCGGCAGCAGCAGCAAGGAGTCTCCTAACGACTGCTGCACTCCTCTCCTCCCGCGGTGGCTCGTGGCCCGACCGGCCTCCTGCTGGAGCCTCCTCCTCGATTCTCCTGCTGAGTCTCCTCCTGGAGTCGCCTCCTCCTGGAGCCGGTGTCTGCTTTCAGCCTCCTCTCTGTGCCGCTCCTCCCTCGTGACCGACTGTATTTCTGTCTGTCTCCTGGGAGGTCGCGCCGCTCGCTCGATTCCCTTCTTCTCGCTGCCTCTGCGTTCTCCTTTTTAAATGTTTGCATCTTTTATTTGAATCTTCCGTATTTTACAAGCCGTCGCTACAAAGTAACAGCTGGTCGCTGCACTGCCTCCGATGCCACGGAACAACGTGGTTTATTGTCCTCGTAACGTAACGAGTGGGCCCCGAAGTGTTTGACCTTCAGGGTCGTCGGGCCTCGGTGTGAGTGAAGGAGCTGCTACACCTTTTTACATCCTTTGGTTTTCTTGTGATTTCTTTTCTTGTTCTCGTCTCTGAGCTCCTCGGGTTGAGACCCGGTTCCTCCTCCTCTGGAAGCTGAGGAGCACGCGGCCAGAGGTCACGCGGCGGGGGCCAGAGGTCACGCGGCGGGGCCAAGAGGTCACGCGGCGAGGCCAGAGGTCACGCGGCGGGGCCAAGAGGTCACGCGGCGGGGCCAAGAGGTCACGGGGCGAGGCCAGAGGTCAGGCGGTGGGGGCCAGAGGTCACGCGGCGGGGGCCAGAGGTCAGGGGCGGGGCCAGAGGTCAGGCCTGCAGAATCTGCAGCGAGACACTACAGGCAAAAATATTGTGTTTTTTTTTGTTTTTTTTTATGCACTGGTCAATTTTGAGATTTGGGCTGTTTTGCTTCCATAACGTGTCGTCTTTCAGACTTGTGGAAAGAAAACATCCAAAATACACTTTTATGTTTATTTCCCTACTTTTGTCTGTTTGCGTCTGTAGATTTAAAGATTTAAACTTTTTAAATAATGCCTCATTTGCATATTTAAACATGAGAGTTTGGAAATCTTGTTATAATAAATGTCAGAAATCAACTGGGGAAAGTTTCATGTTATATTTCTTTTCTTTTTTTGACCCTCTTCACCTGTAGAGTCTTCTTCATGTCTGTAATTTAACTAAACATCTCTTTAAAGGCCGTTTTCTCTATAAGAGATAAAACTAAAAGAGATAAAACTAAATGAAACAAGAATTTTGAACCTGGCTTTATCCAATGTTCACCTATTCAAAAAGAGAGCCAAATTTGCATATTTAAACATAAAATTCAGAAAACTTAAATACAAAAAATAATTGCCTTAATGTAAATATTGTTTAACGGTTTAATGTCACCCTTTAACAGCCTTATATTGGAAGTGCTGTAAAAAACAAACTGAGCGTATGTATGTATGTATGTGTGTATATATATGCGTGTGTGTGTATTTATTTTTTTTATATAAAATGTAGCTACAGAATACATGTTTAAAAACTGAGCATGAATGATCATAATGTTTAAATCACACCTGAACAGCTTCTGATCTGATACAATATTTAAATCATGTTCTTGTTTTTAATTCTATGAAACCAGATTTCATATGAAAAACTGAGTAAAATTCATGCCGCCTTCTTTTTTCAGTGGTGATGAATTAAAGCTAAAAGATAAATAAAAACAGAACGAATTTACGTTCATTTTTATTATATTTTAGTTTTTTAACTGAGCAAAATATTGTTTCAGATGGGCTCAGCATCAATAACGGTGACATGATTCCACACGTAGCTCCTCCCCCTCACCTTGCGTTCTGTCAGCGTTTCCACGGTAACCGCTTGTTCCGTGACATCACAGATCTCAGCTACCAGAGGTTATAAATATAAAGACCACGCCCCTCTCAGGGAGACCACACCCCTCTCATGTGATACCACGCCCCTCTCATGTTATGCCACGCCCCCACACCAGATCAAAGCCAAAAGCCCTCTTGATGGTTGGTCTTTATGACATCACAGTGACATCACAGATCTCAGCTACCAGAGGTTATAAATAGGACCCAGGCTCACTGATGCAGTCAGACGACAGGCGGCAGGCCGCCCAGAGGCAACCAGCTTGAGTTGTTTGATCGCCAGAAACTCCCATCTGGTTCCCGCCCACAGATTGAAGCGGCTTTGGGAGCGCCGCGCTCAAGTTGCTGGACCCCAACGTCTCTGGGCGTCCAGCCGTCTGCCGTCTCACTGCACGTTGGCGACTGTGGAGATTTACCACAGTCGCCACACAGACGGGCTGGGCGGGGCTTGGAGTGTGGAGGGGTCACGCCGTCCACGTGCAGCACGAGCCGGATCCAGCAGTTTCGGACCGATCCGGATTCATCCGGGTCGGCTGGGTTCAGCTCGCACAGGCGTGTGGGTTTAGGGCTTGATTAGTCTAGTTTAGCTTGGGTTAGCTTAGTTCAGGGTTAGTTTAGCTTGGGTTAGCTTAGGTTAGGTTAAGGGGTTAAAGGGGGGTTAGGTTAGATAGGTCTTTGGCTGTAGCTAAGCTAAGCTAAGCTAAGCTAAGCTACAGCCAAAGACCTATCTAACCTCCAGTTAATCTTTTATCAAAATGTTTTGTCAGCTTACTGCTAACTTTTTGTTAGCGTGCTGTTACTATGGAAACGGTGACATCATCTGTGAGGCGAAAATAACTATATATATTTATATATATATATATATATATATATACACACACACACACACACACACACACACACACACACACACACACACACACACACACACACACACACGAGAATGAGAGACCAGAGGCTCAGTAGCCGAGTCCATCTCTGTGTTGTTGGAGCAGAGTTCAGCTCTCTGTGAGGAGACGGAGCTGGACTAGGTTTATTAGGTTAGATAGGTAGGTGGCTGTAAGCTAAGCTAAGCTAAGCTAAGCTAAGCTACAGCCATAGACCTATCTAACCTCCAGTTAATCTTTTATCAAAATGTTTTGTCAGCTTACTTACTGCTAACTTTTTGCTAGTGTGCTGTTACTGTGGAAACGGTGACATCATCTTGAATGATGTCACCGTTTCCACAGTAACAGCACACTAGCATGACATGAATATAAAATAGATATTAGAGATGAATTATGAGCTGTTTAACTTCCTAACACGCTCTCAGCTCATTATTAGACTTCAACACCAAGAATGAAGATAAAGTAATTTTACAGGTGATTATAATCCCTCCTCTCTAGGGAGGTTTGTTTATGTTCGTTAGTCTTCTTGATTCTTCTCATTATATTTAGTTTGTTTACAGAATAAAGGAACAAACAGCTGGTAGAGTCTGAGTCTCTCCTCGTATCACTGAACCTGAGCTCCGTTACTTTGTTTGGATCCTCTTCCTCCTTTAACTCGCCGCATCAACAACACGCTTCATCGATTCACACTTTATATTCAGTCAAGAAGAAGAAAATACATATTTCATGAATTACATGATTTGAGAAACAGAACTGATTTATTGTCTCATTTGATCCCAAAAAACACTGGATCCTGCATTTCCCACAATGCATTGCGTCCCATTTGTGTGCAGCTCACAGCCGGCCACCAGGGGGCAGCAGCTGCACGTGAAATATCTCCACTAGAAACCGTTTATCACAATTATGATGTTATTAAGTTAAGTTATTAACTTCTATTTCAAAACTTTATAGATTAAGATTTACAACTATTTCAACTATTAGTATTATTAGCAGAGTAGAATATTAGAGTAGAGTAGAATATTAGATATTAACCTTTAATTTATCTGATTTCACTTCTGATATTCAGTATTGATCCACCTGTTGTTTATTTTATAGATTCATGATTGTTATTTATTTCATAGTTTCACTATTGAACACAGAACAGGTGTGCAGAGGTCTGTTTAGGGGGAAATCACATTTTTTATTTATATAGCTTTTAGTTTCTATAAATATTCTCGTAGAACCTGAACCTCTGATTTATAATCTGTGAGATGAAACACGTTTAACTATCAATCATCTACAACATGAACAGAACAGCTGATCCATCGGGTTATTGACCTCAGCGTCTCGTGGACACTCGTGTGTCTCCGGTCTTCACAGATTAATATATCCATGTTCTCTTCAGATTTATGTTTTTTGGACCATCGTTTGTTAACTCTTTGTCTTCCTTTGAGCAACACTTTCACCAGAGGAACTTTAACATCAGCCGAGTGAAGCCCCTCCGTCTCTGGAGGACCTTCACCGTGCCGACCTGAACACAGAGGCTTATCATTCACATTTCATAACAGATCAGAGGAGTGAGCCGATTGAGAGTGGAAACATTCAGAGGTTCTCCTCTGAAGCGAGATGATCCATCAGCTTCTTCTCTTGTGTTTTAAAAGCTTCTTTCCAAACCGTCTAGACTAACTAATTACCCAGAACATCACCTCTCTGGGCGTGGACGTCTAACGAAGCTCCTCTGGAGGCTGATTCAGCAGCAGCTGGAGGAACTTATTATATATTTATGGATCAGGAATATTTAGCTCCACCTTCAAACCTCTTGATGAACTGAACCTCTTCGTCACGTTGAGGCTTTTTATTCACCGTCACACTGATTTATTCATCAGTTGGGTGTAAACGTGATTATTTTAGTTTCCCAACAGCACTCATTCAGACAGCAGAGGGCAGTCCAGCATCACCATCATCATCATCATCATCCTCATCATCATCATCATCATCATCATCATCCTCATCATCCTCGTCCTCTTGAACACATCTCACTGTGCAAGAGACGAAGAGTCGGTGAGTCTGAATCTGACGGGTAACGAATCAAAGAGTCTTAAAAATGTTAAGAGGAGTGTTTGTTAATTCAAGTTTCAGCTTCCAGGTTTTATAAACCGCGGTTCTAATAACAATAAAATAACAATAAAATGATCATAAAGAGTCAAACACAGAGTCAGAAAAGCTTCTGTTCGTGAAGACGATGAATATAGAAAACAGCTGTTGAGGGACATGTAGTATGAAGAGTTATCAGAACTGTGAGCAGCTGAGGCTGAGATATTCTGACTCGTACCGGATCCTACATTTCCCAGAATGCAACTCTGGCATGTCTTTCAGAGAGCCTCAGAAGACGTTCTGTTTTCAGGAGGAGGAAACAGTTTGGAAAGAGCCACGTTCTGTAAAAAGATTGTTTTCTGATTCTACGTCTTCAGATGGGAGCAGCGGATTCATTGATCCGGTTCTGTGGAGAACCAGAACCATCTCCCGGTTCTGATCCACTCCCACATGTCAGGGTTCTTCCTCGGTCCACGTTTCAGTCTGGTCGAATAACAAACAAACAAACAAGAAGATAATAAAACTATGGATCGTAGAACAAAAGGTTTTAAGAACCAACTGTAGTTGTTTCTCTTCACTGTGTTGATGTGAACATGAATTCAGATATATATTTATTTTATGTCAATTTGCTCAATTTATTATCTTAAACCAAAGCCTTCCTGGTTGCCAGCTGTTCAACCCTGATGTGATTTGATTGGTTGGATGTAAATCATCCCTGTAGCTGCTTTATTTACTTTACTTTCTTTCCATGTGACCCTGTAAGAGCTGTAGCAAACCACCGCACGGCGTTGCACATCGTATGCTCGTGGATTAGGATCTTTAAGTGTGTTTCAGTGGCTTAAAGAAGTTGCAACACTTGTTTTGCGCTTCACCAGCTCTCTGCTCCCCTCAGCGCTTCTTTCACGAACACGACGTCCTCAAATGAAACACGGACTTGGTTTTTCCCTGACGAGCGTTTCACTCGTGTTTCAGCCGTTCTTTGCCAAACAGCCTGCAGCTACGAATTCACAGCTCTGCATCCTGACATGCAGACAACATGGAGGCTCACAACAACAGAGAGAATCACTGCAGAGAGCTGGTGGATAACTGCTGGATAACTAGTGGATAACTAGTGGATAACCAGTGGATAACTAGTGGATAAGTAGTGAATAAACATTGGATAACTAGTGGATAACTAGTGAATAACTAGTGAATAACTTTAGAGAGCTGGTGG
>JACSYO010001507.1:52500-70123 GCA_016806645.1 Ophiodon elongatus
AAACTTGACAAAACTTTGTGAGAAGTGTTGTGCTGGCTGCAGGTCATGAAGCCCTCGTGTCCCCCCTCTCGGGAGGAGGGCTTGTCTCCAGGAAACAGGGTTAAGTAGCAATCACGCAGCTGTTGTCCCACAAGGTGAAGTATGTGGTGAAGTTCAGCTCCTCCAGTATCACGTATCAGGACCCGAGGCAGGGGGGGGGGGGGGGGGGGGGGGGCTTCCTCCTGCACTCAGGAAGTGTTCTGAGTCCTGGATGAAGAGCGGCAGCTTCAGCCTGAGAGAGTCAGGTTCAGGGGATCAGGTGAGCTCTAGGTGAGCTCCAGGTGGGGTCCAGGTGAGCTCCAGGTGAGCTCCAGGTGAGCTCCAGGTGAGCTCCAGGTGGGCTCCTGCTGAGCTCCAGGTGGGCTCCAGGTGAGCTCCAGGTGGGCTCCAGGTGAGCCGTCACGTTAGCCGTGTTTACGCCGACATGTTTTTATGCATATTTTGTAGTTTTGCATCTACAGAAAGAACTTTAAATAACTTCAATTTCATATTTCACACTGATGTTAACAGTAATTTATCCAGGTGGGCTCCAGGTGAGCTCCAGGTGGGCTCCAGGTGAGCTCCAGGTGAGCTCCAGGTGGGCTCCTGCTGAGCTCCAGGTGAGCTCCAGGTGGGCTCCTGCTGAGCTCCAGGTGAGCTCCAGGTGGGCTCCAGGTGAGCCGTCACGTTAGCCATGTTTACGCCGACATGTTTTCATGCATATTTTGTAGTTTTGCATCTACAGAAAGAACTTTAAATAACTTCAATTTCATATTTCACACTGATGTTAACAGTAATTTATCCTGGTGGGCTCCAGGTGAGCTCCAGGTGAGCTCCATTTGGGCTCCAGGTGAGCTCCAGGTGGGCTCCAGGTGAGCTCCAGGTGGGCTCCTGCTGAGCTCCAGGTGGGCTCCTGCCCCACCAACCAGGGCTCCGTGAGCCAGTCTCGCTGAGCTCCAGGTGAGCTCCAGGTGAGCTCCAGGGCCCCGAAGGAGACTTCTACATGTCGGTCATCCACAGCCAGGACGTCACTGAGGAGCTGTGTTTATTTATTTGGGGTTTCCACGGGCTACGTGTGTACCTGTAATCATTTTATTCTCTAATTGAGTCTATCTATAAGCAATGAAAGGCTGTCGTGTCACAGATCACTTGAAGTAATGACGGACTTCGTGTAATGTTCACGAACACACATAATGTTCCTGGTTACGATGTTTGCTGCTCACAAGTCGAGTCCTGTCGGAGCTGAACTTTCCCTGTGGACCGTCGGCGGTTCCCTCTGAACGCGAAGCCCAGTGGGAGTGTTGCTGTCCTCAGACGCTCTCACAGAGCATCGTGCTCAGCCTCCAGCCTCCAGGCTGCAGAGCTGTCTGTTCTCAAGACTCTCATGATCCCGATGAGGTCTGGTCTCAAGACTCTCATGATCCCGATGAGGTCTGGTCTCTAGACTCTCATGATCCCGATGAGGTCTGTTCTCAAGACTCTCATGATCCCTATGAGGTCTGGTCTCTAGACTCTCATGATCCCTATGAGGTTTGGTCTCTAGACTCTCAAGATCCCTATGAGGTCTGGTCTCTAGACTCTCATGATCCCGATGAGGTCTGGTCTCAAGACTCTCATGATCCCTATGAGGTCTGGTCTCTAGACTCTCATGATCCCTATGAGGTTTGGTCTCTAGACTCTCAAGATCCCTATGAGGTCTGGTCTCTAGACTCTCATGATCCCGATGAGGTCTGGTCTCAAGACTCTCATGATCCCTATGAGGTCTGGTCTCTAGACTCTCATGATCCCTATGAGGTTTGGTCTCTAGACTCTCAAGATCCCTATGAGGTCTGGTCTCTAGACTCTCATGATCCCGATGAGGTCTGGTCTCAAGACTCTCATGATCCCTATGAGGTCTGGTCTCTAGACTCTCATGATCCCTATGAGGTTTGGTCTCTAGACTCTCAAGATCCCTATGAGGTCTGGTCTCTAGACTCTCATGACCCCGATGAGGTCTGGTCTCTAGACTCTCATGATCCCTATGAGGTTTGGTCTCTAGACTCTCAAGATCCCTATGAGGTCTGGTCTCAAGACTCTCATGAGCCCTATGAGGTCTGGTCTCAAGGTTAGTTTCAAAATGCTTCTCTTAATTAAAGAAGTGCTTTATCTTTGAGCTTGAGGTGAAACTTTGAGAGTGAAAAGTGTTGTAACTCTGATAATGATATCTGATAGTGGAGCTCTCTGAAAGCCGATGGTGAACACATGAACACAAACATATGAACACATGAACACAAACATATGAACACATGAACACAAACATTTGAACACATGAACACAAACATATGAACACATGAACACAAACATTTGAACACATGAACACAAACATATGAACACATGAACACAAACATATGAACACATGAACACATGAACACAAACATATGAACACATGAACACATGAACACATGAACACAAACATATGAACACATGAACACATGAACACAAACATATGAACACATGAACACAAACATATGAACACATGAACACAAACATATGAACACATGAACACAAACATATGAACACAAACACATGAACACATGAACATATGAACACATGAACATGACCACATGAACACAAACACACAAACACATGAATACACAAACACATGAACACATGAACATATGAACACAAACATATGAACACATGAACATATGAACATATGAACACATGAACATATGAATACATGACCACATGAACACATGACCACGTGAACACATGAACACATGAACACATGAACACATGAACACAAACACATGACCACATGAACACATGAACACAAACACATGAACACATGACCATATGAACACATGAACACAATGAACACATGACCATATGAACACATGAACACACTGAACACATGACCAGATGAACACATGAACACACGTTGAAGCCTCCCCTCTGGGAACAGAAGAGTAAATCACTGCTCACATGGACTCACAAGATAAATGACTCCCTCAGCTAATCATTGCATTCCTCTCTGCACAGGTAAGTCAGGCCCGCGGGCCAGAAAATACGGCTTGTGCTTCACTCCAATTATGTTCCAGCAGGAGAACATCAAACTGATCAGTACTGCACACCTGAGACAGGTACGCACACTCTGCAGCCGAGCAGCTTTAAATGAACAATCCTCCCACACAACGACCGTCTGTTCATCACTTATTCTCTTAGTTTTATCTCTCCGGCCTCCACGAGGAACGAAGAATCAGAGAACAGAGGAAAGTCTAAAACACTTCTACACAAACGGTCTCACGCTGCTCGTGTGAAGTGTTTTAAATATCTATGTTTTATGTTTATGTGTTTGTGAACTAGTGAACAAATAATTGAATGAATGAGACACTGTCATCATGAAACCAGGAGTCAAACCTCTGGTTCTTTAAAGTGAAGTCAAAGCGTCATGTGTTAAAGCTGCATCCTCTCTCCTGACCACCAGGGGGCGACTCCTCTGGTTGTATAGAAGTCAAAGCTTCATGTGTTAAAGCTGCATTCTCTCTCCTGACCACCAGGGGGCGACTCCTCTGGTTGTATAGAAGTCAAAGCGTCATGTGTTAAAGCTGCATTCTCTCTCCTGACCACCAGGGGGCGACTCCTCTGGTTGTATAGAAGTCAAAGCTTCATGTGTTAAAGCTGCATTCTCTCTCCTGACCACCAGGGGGCGACTCCTCTGGTTGTATAGAAGTCAAAGCTTCATGTGTTAAAGCTGCATTCTCTCTCCTGACCACCAGGGGGCGACTCCTCTGGTTGTATAGAAGTCTCCTCAACCATGTATGGTCACTTCCTGTTCACTGGTTGCAAACAAAACCAAGATGGCGACCTCTAAAATGCCAAAATGGAGGCTTCAAAACATCCACGAACCAACGAGAGACGTCACCGTGATGACTACATCCACTTAAACAGTCCATTGTTGCGCCTGCCGTTACTAAGCAACCAAAACCTGTGCACCGCTATGAAGATGAAGATGCAGTAATTTAGCAGTAAGCAGTAAAAATGGATTTCCAGCATTGTAGATTCCTCACAGCAGCTCGTCGTCTTAAAGCTCAGCGTCGTCCTGCACTAGAACTCTGATATGACTTCACATATTTACCGTACTGATGTTCATGAAAGAAAGAGAAGACATCTGCCAGCTGTGATTGGTTGTTCCTCGTCACATTCTTTGTTCTGCAGCGTTCCAAAAGTCTAATTATTTTCACACCGCGGCTCCAAGAACGTGTGAACGAGTTGTGTGAGTTTGTAAACCGATGTTTTGATGAAGTTTAGATTTTCTATCAAGACGTTTGTGATTGTTGGTTCATCGGGGAGGCTGAAGGTCAGAAGGTCAGAAGGTGAGGAGTTCCTCATGAGGCTACATGAGGCTGAAGGTCAGAAGGTCAGAAGGTGGGTGAGTTCCTCATGAGGCTACATGAGGCTGAAGGTCAGAAGGTCAGAAGGTGGGTGAGTTCCTCATGAGGCTACATGAGGCTGAAGGTCAGAAGGTCAGAAGGTGGGTGAGTTCCTCATGAGGCTACATGAGGCTGGTGCAGAACGTCTCATACAAGTGCTTTAGCTGCAGGTCAAGGTCACATCGGAAGTGGAGCTCGACAGGTCCGAGTGTTGTTCTGCTGGATTGTGATGAGACGAGTCTCGCTGCCCTGAAGTGGAATGTGATGGGAAGAGAGCGACGCTTCAAAAGAGCCGTCAGGGTCGGTGACCCCGGCCGGTGACCCCAGCCGGTGACCCCGGCCGGTGACCCCAGCCGGTGACCCCGGCCGGTGACCCCGGTCGGCCCCGCGGCTCCCAGAGCTGCTGGGCTGCTCGGGGGAGGAACATGAGAGACACTCCTGGTGAGGAACGCTAGACATAGAGGAGGTGCTGGGATCCTCGCTGCTCCTCACGCTGCTCCTCACGCTGCTCCTCACGCTGTTCCTCATGCTCCTCACGCTGCTCCTCACGCTGCTCCTCACGCTGTTCCTCACGCTCCTCACGCTGCTCCTCACGCTGCTCCTCATGCTCCTCACGCTGCTCCTCACGCTGCTCCTCACGCTGCTCCTCATGCTCCTCACGCTGCTCCTCACGCTGCTCCTCACGCTGCTCCTCCAGGCATCACTCTCCTCTCTGCCACATCTGTGTTTGTCTGGTAAACACGTTCCACCTGCCAGAGGAATGCTGGTTGCTAACGGGCCTTTATTTCATTCTACGGCATCTGTGGCCTCCTCCTCCGCAGGAGGTGTGTGTGTGTGTGTGTGTGTGTGTGTGTGTGTGTGTGTGTGTGTGTGTGTGTGTACTGTAGGGGATGTGTTGGCTACTCGTTGTGTTGTAATGGAGACAGAGACAGTGTTTTTATTTATCCCTGCCCAGCTGTCACTGTTGTGTCTGGAGCGTGTTCTCTGGGACACTTGGAGAACGGTCAGATCAACATCCCTCCCCTCCTCCCTCCCCCCCATTCCTCCCTCCCTCTTTCCTCCCTCTCTGCCCCCTCCTCCCCCCTCCCTCCCTCCCTCCCCCCTCCAACTATGCAGAACGTTCGAACACACCCAGGGCCGTGAGGGACATTCAAGAAATGTGCAACCTTCATCTGGCTCTAAATCAGAGCGGCAATAAATAGGATTCTTTCATTGATCCTTTTATTTTTTTACGTACTCAAAGAACACAGATCAAATAATCATAGTGACAAGTTTTGTATTAAAGTTATTCCTCTTCCTGAAAACTTTAAACCTGGAGTTCTGTGAGTCATCGAGTGTCTTGTTTCACTAAGACAAACACATCTCACCAACTCAACACGCCAAACAGCAAAGAATGAAATCTGTTTTATTTCCTCTCCAAAGTATTCAGATGCTTTTCTTCAGTGTAAAACACATGAAAGCTGATTTAAATATGTATCTACTGAGCTTAACGCTGGTATTGGTGCAGGTTTGGCTGTGTTTTGTGACTTCGCCCCTCAGTGTAATAGCATTAATTAAATCTACCTCACCAGTATGGTTAGATTTTAAATGTCAAAGGTGCAGATTGAGCTGCAGCTCCAGTCCGTACACGCAGCTCGAGTTTTACTAATGAAAATCACCAAACTGGCGTGAGCTCAACAGAGAGGAGCGTTGCTCTGCGAGCAGCGTCTGCTCTATGAGCGTCTGCTCTGTGAGCAGCGTCTGCTCTGCGAGCGTCTGCTCTATGAGCGTCTGCTCTGCGAGCGTCTGCTCTGTGAGCAGCGTCTGCTCTATGAGCGTCTGCTCTGCGAGCGTCTGCTCTGTGAGCAGCGTCTGCTCTATGAGCGTCTGCTCTGCGAGCAGCGTCTGCTCTGCGAGCAGCGTCTGCTCTGCGAGCAGCGTCTGCTCTGCGAGCGTCTGCTCTGCGAGCAGCGTCTGCTCTGCGAGCGTCTGCTCTGCGAGCGTCTCCGGTCAGATTCCTGGTGAGGGAGCGTGTGTGTTGCCATGTCAGAGCTCCGTGTTTCAGGAAGCCGGTCAGACGGTCAGCAGCAGAGACACTAAGCACCGATGACAAGCTGCTGGAGAGGAGGACGAGGCTCAGACACACACACACTAATAATATTCATATGGAAATCCTCATGCGCATACACATCATAGCTGTCTGCAATCTGATACCCGTCATTAGAATTTCATTGCTGCAGTGGAAAACATTGCGTTTGATTATTATGTCCCAGTTATGATTTACAGTACATTCGTTTGTCATTAACTTAAATTCCATTTCGTAAAGTTTATGGTTTAATATTTACGTGCTTTACGTGTATATAGATATATACAACAGTCAGTATAAAGATATATACAACAGTCAGTGTATAGATATATAAAACAGTCAGTGTATAGATATATGCAACAGTCAGTATATAGATATATGCAACAGTCAGTATATATATATATATATGCAACCGATATGCAACAGTCAGTATATAGATATATGCAACAGTCAGTATATATATATATGCAACAGTCAGTGTATAAATATATGCAACAGTCAGTATATATATATATATATATGCAACCGATATGCAACAGTCAGTATATAGATATATGCAACAGTCAGTGTATAGATATATGCAACAGTCAGTATGTAGATATATGCAACAGATATGCAACAGTCAGTGTATAGATATATGCAACAGTCAGTGTATAGATATATGCAACAGATATGCAACAGTCAGTATATAGATATATGCAACAGTCAGTGTATAGATATATAAAACAGTCAGTGTATAGATATATGCAACAGTCAGTATATAGATATATGCAACAGTCAGTATATATATATATATATGCAACCGATATGCAACAGTCAGTATATAGATAAATGCAACAGTCAGTGTATAGATATATGCAACAGTCAGTATATAGATATATGCAACAGTCAGTGTATAGATATATGCAACAGTCAGTACGTAGATATATGCAACAGATATGCAACAGTCAGTGTATAGATATATGCAACAGTCAGTGTATAGATATATGCAACAGTCAGTGTATAGATATATGCAACAGTCAGTATATATATATATATATGCAACCGATATGCAACAGTCAGTATATAGATATATGCAACAGTCAGTATATATATATATGCAACAGTCAGTGTATAAATATATGCAACAGTCAGTATATATATATGCAACCGATATGCAACAGTCAGTATATAGATATATGCAACAGTCAGTGTATAGATATATGCAACAGTCAGTATGTAGATATATGCAACAGTCAGTGTATAGATATATGCAACAGTCAGTACGTAGATATATGCAACAGATATGCAACAGTCAGTGTATAGATATATGCAACAGTCAGTGTATAGATATATGCAACAGTCAGTGTATAGATATATGCAACAGTCAGTGTATAGATATATGCAACAGTCAGTATGTAGATATATGCAACAGTCAGTGTATAGATATATGCAACAGTCAGTACGTAGATATATGCAACAGATATGCAACAGTCAGTGTATAGATATATGCAACAGTCAGTGTATAGATATATGCAACAGTCAGTGTATAGATATATGCAACAGTCAGTATATAGATATATGCAACAGTCAGTGTATAGATATATGCAACAGTCAGTATGTAGATATATGCAACAGATATGCAACAGTCAGTATATAGATATATGCAACAGTCAGTGTATAGATATATGCAACAGTCAGTATATAGATATATGCAACAGTCAGTATATAGATATATGCAACAGTCAGTGTATAGATATATGCAACAGTCAGTGTATAGATATATGCAACAGTCAGTATATAGATATATGCAACAGTCAGTGTATAGATATATGCAACAGTCAGTATATAGATATATGCAACAGTCAGTATATAGATATATGCAACAGTCAGTGTATAGATATATGCAACAGTCAGTATATAGATATATGCAACAGTCAGTATATAGATATATGCAACAGATATGCAACAGTCAGTGTATAGATATATGCAACAGTCAGTATATAGATATATGCAACAGTCAGTGTATAGATATATGCAACAGTCAGTGTATAGATATATGCAACAGTCAGTATATAGATATATGCAACAGATATGCAACAGTCAGTGTATAGATATATGCAACAGTCAGTATAAAGATATATGCAACAGTCAGTGTATAGATATATGCAACAGTCAGTGTATAGCTATATGCAACAGTCAGTATATAGATATATGCAACAGATATGCAACAGTCAGTGTATAGATATATGCAACAGTCAGTATAAAGATATATGCAACAGTCAGTGTATAGATATATGCAACAGTCAGTGTATAGCTATATGCAACAGTCAGTATATAGATATATGCAACAGATATGCAACAGTCAGTGTATAGATATATGCAACAGTCAGTATAAAGATATATGCAACAGTCAGTGTATAGATATATGCAACAGTCAGTGTATAGCTATATGCAACAGTCAGTATATAGATATATGCAACAGATATGCAACAGTCAGTGTATAGATATATGCAACAGTCAGTATAAAGATATATGCAACAGTCAGTGTATAGATATATGCAACAGTCAGTGTATAGCTATATGCAACAGTCAGTATAAAGATATATGCAACAGTTAGTGTATAGATATATGCATCAGTCTATATATCGATATATGCAAGTCAGTAAATACTAATTCATATTTATGATATATTTATATCACAGTAATTATGTTTGTCTGGATATAAAAATGTAATGTCCACGAAGAGTTGTGAAATAGTTATTTGTACTTTACTTGTCTTTTACTCAAATACATTTCAGAAGGAAATATTATCACTCCTTGATTTTACTTTCTAGATCAATATTTTACACATAAAACATTCATAATGTGAAGCGTTGAGATGAAAGTAGAGTTCATGTTCACTGACTTGTGAATGCATCAGTAATAACCATCCAGTGAAATGTACTTTTCATTCCGTCACACTGTGTTTCATGCTGAGTTTTCCTTCGTCAGAACGGTGTCATTATCCTTGAGGAATGTTAATCACACCGAGCGCGGCTCCGCTGCAGGGCGCCGTTTACGAGTGAGGTTAAGATGTCAGCCCAGGCCTCGCCGTCCCCCGGCCCGATCCCCGTCCCGACCCCCGTCCCGACCCCCGTCCCGGCAGGAAGAATGTGACGTCTCTGACCCCCGGCAGCCCCGGGGGCTTCTGGTGTCCGTCCACCGTGTCCCTGGCAACCTGGTCTCCGTCCACCGTGTCCCTGGCAACCTGGTGTCCGTCCACCGTGTCCCTGGCAACCTGGTGTCCGTCCACCGTATCCCTGGCAACCTGGTGTCCGTCCACCGTGTCTCCGTTTGAAACCGTGTCCCCGGTGGCGGGAGATAAATCTGATTCTGGTTCGACGACAGCTGTGGGCTTCGGTTTCACCAGATGTCCACCGACCTTCAGCTGACTTCACATGCACCGAGAACATCTGATCCACACCGAGCCGAAGACACTCCTGATGATGATGATGATGATGATGAAGATGAAGATGAGGAGGCTCGTGTTGATGACACACATAACTAATAGATATCACCAGTTGATTACATTAAGACAATTATTTTTCTATTTCAAGTTTTCTGAAAATGTTACGTTTCAATATGCAAATGAGACAAAAAAATGTCCAGAACATAAATGTGAACGTTGGATGAAGTCGGGTTAAAAGATCTTGTTCCATGTTGTTGACATATTAAGAGTCAAATGTTTTTACAGGTTAGATTTCTCTTTGTTTCTCTCCATATAATGTAATATAAATGAGGCTCTGAGTGCCGTGTGAACAAACCCCTCTGTAGAAAGCTCCAGAATCTCTTCCAGAAGTAAAGAGTAAAGTTTGGTGATGTAAGAGCTACTGAAGTGGAGATTTCTGGATCAGAGTCTGAGAACAAACTCATTTATTAAAGAGATGTTTAGTTAAATTACAGACATGAAGAAGACTCTACAGGTGAAGAGGGTCAAAACATTAATGAGCAGATATCACCATGAAACTTCACCAGTTCATTACTGAAATTAAGAGGAGGATTTATTGTATTACAAGTGTTCTGAAATGTTATGTTTAAATATGCAAATGAGACATTATGTAATGGTGACTTTTGGTGAATTTGGGAAAAATCTGCAGACGCAAACAGACAAAGTGGTAAAATAAATAAAAATAAATAGAGAAATAGACCAAAGCCTCTGATGCCTGAGGAGCAATGTGTGTTTCTGGTCCTTTTGTCTCCTGCTGGTGGCGCTGTGACACTTCCTGTTGGTCAGACGCTGAGACGTCCGGCGACACGGTTTACATTCTTCAGTCTTCAGCCCACCAGAGACACGGCTCGGACCCCGAGCCGGTCAGAGCCGCTCGCCGCTCGCCGCTCTCGCGCTCGCCGCTCGCCGCTTCTCTTCGGCGACTAAAGTTTGGTCTCGTGGCGTCGCTGAAATCTGTTCAACCCTTTTCTCTGTTTTGATAGTGAGAGGCCTCACATGCTGAAAGATGAGCTTCTCTTCTTTGTGCCATGACTCTGACAGAGGCGTGTGTGTGTGTGTGTGTGTGTGTGTGTCTGTGTGTGTCTGTGTGTGTGTGTGTGTGTGTCTGTGTGTGTCTGTGTGTGTGTGTGTGTGTGTGTGTCTGTGTGTGTGTGTGTGTTGCATTCTATGGCTTTACAGAATCACCTTACAATAAGTTTGGCACTTGAATCATCCAAGTTCACATCACGGTTGAGCTCTTTCCTTCTCTCACGCTGCATTGTACCTGAGGGTGTGTGTGTGTGTGTGTGTGTGTGTGTGTGTGTGTGTGTGTGTGTGTGTGTGTGTGTGTGTCAGAATGAGGTGGGGCTGAAAGGAGTAATTTGCTGTCTGTGGGTTATTTGGAAAAGCTGATGACACATTCATCACATTTTCCACTTTTTGTTTCAGCTCCAGGTGAAAAAGTGAGGTTGAAACTCAGAACTGTAGCTCATGAGGAGTCAGACAGTCTCTGGTGTCTTCAGGGACTCTGGTGTCTAGATAGATAGATAGATAGATAGGTAGATAGGTAGGTAGATAGATAGATAGATAGATAGATAGATAGATAGATAGATAGATATATAGATAGATGATAGATAGATAGATAGGTAGATAGATAGATAGATAGATAGATAGATAGATAGATAGGTAGGTAGATAGATAGATAGATAGATAGATAGATAGATAGATAGATAGGTAGATAGATAGATAGATAGATAGGTAGGTAGGTAGATAGATAGATAGATAGATAGATAGATAGGTAGGTAGATAGATAGGTAGATAGGTAGATAGTAGATAGATAGATAGATAGATAGGTAGATAGATAGATAGATAGATAGATAGGTAGATAGATAGATAGGTAGGTAGATAGGTAGGTAGGTAGATATATAGTTAGATAGGTAGATAGATAGATAGATAGATAGATAGAGATGATAGATAGATAGGTAGGTAGATAGATAGATAGGTAGATAGGTAGGTAGATAGATAGATAGATAGATAGATAGGTAGGTAGATAGATAGATAGATAGATAGGTAGATAGGTAGGTAGGTAGGTAGATAGATAGATAGATAGATAGATAGATAGGTAGGTAGGTAGGTAGGTAGTAGATAGATAGATAGATAGATAGATAGATAGATAGGTAGGTAGGTAGATAGATAGATAGGTAGATAGGTAGGTAGATAGGTAGGTAGGTAGGTAGATAGATAGATAGATAGATAGGTAGGTAGGTAGGTAGGTAGGTAGGTAGGTAGGTAGGTAGGTAGGTAGATAGATAGATAGATAAATACTTTATTATTTTATTAATCCCGCAAAGGAACATTTTTTTTGTAACAGCAGCATTTTTAAGAAAGAAACATTTTTACATAAGAAAAGAACAATATATACAAAACAGTCTGTGATGTCACCACTTTGTAGTTAAAAACAAACCGGAGCTTTAATCTCTGAGCGTTCATAGAAGTACTGAACGGACTGAAGGTCTTCGGTGTGACTGAGATCTGATTGTGTTCTGTTGATCTGACTCATTATGGGATGTGAAGCTCACCAAGTCTGTTGAACCTGAAACTCATCAGATGGATCGGCGTCCTCAAAGCAGAACATCACCTGCTGTTAGTGAAGCAATGAATCATAAAACTCTGATCTGAGCACAGATTAGAGTCATGAATCGGATCAGAACAAAATACAAGATCACTTAAACTGATCTGAAGTCAGTAAACCATCAAAATGTTAAACCTTTTCTTTGTTATAGTAACTTCTGTTTCAGCTCAGATAGAGACGTCGTGTGTTCGTCTGCAGAGAGACGAGAACCTTCAGGACGTCTCTTTAACACCCGCTCACGCAGCCTCGACACCTCAACAGGAACCATCACAGAGACCTGCTGTGACGTGATCCCTCTGGATCCTGGTCTACCTGACACCCTCTCCCCGATCAGCTTTCATATGCGCTCATCACCGAGTAGATTCTCTAATCCGCTCAATTAGAAACGCAGCATCACGTCACCTCCCGAGCGCGGCGGCTCACAGCTGATCCAGTCAAGGTCGTGGTCTGATGCTGAAGGTCACGCTGTCTGCTGCCCGCGGCTCAGGTGTGAACGGAGCAATGATGTGTTCTGTGTTTCCTTCTGACTGACTTGTTGTATTTGTTGTGATAGTTTGATGTTTGAACTAAATCCACCTTCTCAGCAGAGACTCGGAGAAATGTTTCTGAAATATCTTCTTTCATCGGAGCGTCAGAACGCGGACGGCGTGTTTTATTTTTAAAAGCCTATCCGGTGACAAAAGACACGTCCAGCCGTCTCTTGGGTTACATGTGGAGCTGTGACCCCCCTCATCATGTCCCACGCGTACATGCTTTTTAATGGGTCGAGGGGCCGACCAATCACACTTGTCAGCCTGTTGCCGGGATACCGGCGGTGTGGGTGCTAAACATCGCTCCCCAACTTTTACATCATGAACTATATATTTCTGAAAGTCTGAATGTGAGAGATTGTGTTACCTCAGAGAAGTGCTGAAGCAGGAAACAGCTGCTCTTTCAGAGTAAAACACCTCCCGATCAGCATTCGCGGTGAGAAGGTGAACTTCTGTTGTTCACGTCGACTTCAAACCAGCACGGTTTACAGGTGGATTATCTGAGATTGAAGGTTTCGTGGTCCGTGTCTCAGATCTGGTTGGTGGAGAGCTTTGCTTGTGTTTACGCTCCGGCCCGACGTGGGACGTTTGAACAGCGGCGGGATTTAATCCCCAGTTTCATGTTTTTGTTTAGTCTGAAATCCCTGGTGTCCCTCTGCTGATCTGAACCCAGACGAGAATCTAGAGTCTGAACGAGACGCTCAGAGAACTGGAGCCTGAAGAGAGAGGCCACAAACAGGACTTCCACCAGGAGGCCGCTGGTCATGCCCCAAAGCTGCTCTTGTTACCCTAGTCTTACGTATTTAACTAACTTACATATTTAACTAACTCACATATTTAACTAACTTACGTATTTAACTAACTCACATATTTAACTAACTCACATATTTAACTAACTTACGTATTTAACTAACTCACATATTTAACTAACTCACATATTTAACTAACTTACGTATTTAACTAACTCACATATTTAACTAACTTACGTATTTAACAAACATATTTAACTAACTCACATATTTAACTAACTTACGTATTTAACTAACTCACATATTTAACTAACTTACATATTTAACTAACTCACATATTTAACTAACTTACGTATTTAACTAACTCACATATTTAACTAACTTACGTATTTAACTAACTCACATATTTAACTAACTCACATATTTAACTAACTTACGTATTTAACTAACTCACTATTTAACTAACTACATATTTAACTAACTCACATATTTAACTAACTCACATATTTAACTAACTTACGTATTTAACTAACTCACATATTTAACTAACTCACGTATTTAACTAACTCACATATTTAACTAACTCACATATTTAACTAACTCACATATTTAACTAACTCACATATTTAACTAACTTACGTATTTAACTAATACTATTTAACTAACTTACGTATTTAACTAACTCACATATTTAACTAACTCACATATTTAACTAACTTACGTATTTAACTAACTCACATATTTAACTAACTTACATATTTAACTAACTCACATATTTAACTAACTTACGTATTTAACTAACTCACATATTTAACTAACTTACGTATTTAACTAACTCACATATTTAACTAACTTACGTATTTAACTAACTCACATATTTAACTAACTTACATATTTAACTAACTCACATATTTAACTAACTTACATATTTAACTAACTCACATATTTAACTAACTTACGTATTTAACTAATTTACGTATTTAACTAACTCACATATTTAACTAACTTACGATTTAACTAACTCACATATTTAACTAACTCACTATTTAACTAACTCACATATTTAACTAACTACTATTTAACTAACTCACATATTTAACTAACTCACTATTTAACTAACTCACAATTTAACTAACTTACGTATTTAACTAATACTATTTAACTAACTTACGTATTTAACTAACTCACATATTTAACTAACTCACATATTTAACTAACTCACATATTTAACTAACTCACATATTTAACTAACTCACGTATTTAACTAACTTACGTATTTAACTAACTCACATATTTAACTAACTCACATATTTAACTAATTTATGTATTTAACTAACTCACATATTTAACTAACTCACGTATTTAACTAACTTACGTATTTAACTAATTTACGTATTTAACTAACTCACATATTTAATTAACTTACGTATTTAACTAACTCACATATTTAACTAATTTACGTATTTAACTAACTCACATATTTAACTAACTCACGTATTTAACTAATTTACGTATTTAACTAATTTACGTATTTAACTAACTTACGTATTTAACTAACTTACATATTTAACTAACTCACGTATTTAACTAACTCACATATTTAACTAACTTACGTATTTAACTAATTTACGTATTTAACTAACTCACATATTTAACTAACTTACATATTTAACTAATTTACGTATTTAACTAACTCACATATTTAACTAACTTCCGTATTTAACTAACTTACATATTTAACTAACTTACGTATTTAACTAACTCACATATTTAACTAATTTACGTATTTAACTAATTTACGTATTTAACTAACTTACGTATTTAACTAACTTACATATTTAACTAACTTACGTATTTAACTAATTTACGTATTTAACTAACTTACGTATTTAACTAATTTACGTATTTAACTAACTCACATATTTAACTAATTTACGTATTTAACTAACTCACATATTTAACTAACTCACGTATTTAACTAACTCACATATTTAACAATTACGTATTTAACTAATTTACTTATTTAACTAACTCACGTATTTAACTAACTTACGTATTTAACTAACTTACGTATTTAACTAATTTACGTATTTAACTAACTTACGTATTTAACTAACTCACATATTTAACTAACTCACGTATTTAACTAACTCACATATTTAACTAACTCACATATTTAACTAACTCACATATTTAACTAACTCACATATTTAACTAACTTACGTATTTAACTAACTCACATATTTAACTAACTCACGTATTTAACTAACTCACATATTTAACTAACTCACGTATTTAACTAACTCACGTATTTAACTAACTCACATATTTAACTAACTCACATATTTAACTAACTCACATATTTAACTAACTCACATATTTAACTAACTTACGTATTTAACTAATTTACGTATTTAACTAACTTACGTATTTAACTAACTCACATATTTAACTAACTCACATATTTAACTAATTTATGTATTTAACTAACTCACATATTTAACTAACTCACGTATTTAACTAACTTACGTATTTAACTAATTTACGTATTTAACTAACTCACATATTTAATTAACTTACGTATTTAACTAACTCACATATTTAACTAATTTACGTATTTAACTAACTCACATATTTAACTAACTCACGTATTTAACTAATTTACGTATTTAACTAATTTACGTATTTAACTAACTTACGTATTTAACTAACTTACATATTTAACTAACTCACGTATTTAACTAACTCACATATTTAACTAACTTACGTATTTAACTAATTTACGTATTTAACTAACTCACATATTTAACTAACTTACATATTTAACTAATTTACGTATTTAACTAACTCACATATTTAACTAACTTACGTATTTAACTAACTTACATATTTAACTAACTTACGTATTTAACTAACTCACATATTTAACTAATTTACGTATTTAACTAATTTACGTATTTAACTAACTTACGTATTTAACTAACTTACATATTTAACTAACTTATGTATTTAACTAACTTACATATTTAAATAACTTACGTATTTAACTAACTCACATACTTAACTAACTAACGTATTTAACTAACTAACTTACATACTTAAATTTAAATAACTTACGTATTTAACTAACTTACATACTTAACTTTAAATAACTTACATATTTAACTAACTTACATACTTAACTTTAAATAACTTACATATTTAAATAGCTTACATATTTAACTAACTTACACACTTAACTTTAAATAACTTACATATTTAAATAACTTACATACTTAACTAACTTACATATTTAAATAACTTACATACTTAACTAACTTACGTATTTAAATTACTTACTTACTTAACTAACTAACGTATTTAATTAACTAACTTATTTCAACCCAAACATCATCTTTTCCTGAACCTGAACAAGTAAATAAACCTAAAAACTAAATAAACCTCAGAGTTTATGTAGTTAAAGACTCTTCGTCCCTCACACGAGTAGAAGAGACTCTCTGGAGTCTGAAGAGTAAAATCAGTATCAGTGCAGCGTGTTTTAAGATCATTAATATTCAAATGTGAACTTGAAGTTACACTCGTCATATTTTCTGAACATCACATTGAATAATCTGTTTAACAATCGTTATTCATTAATCACAGCTAACAACACAGGTTCTCTTGTGTTGAGTTATTATCACTGTTGTTGATGTAATGGGAAAGTAACTGTCAGTTGAAGATGTGTAGTCACGTGTTGAGAAACCAGCGATGATCCCAGTAAACATAATGA
>JACSYO010001509.1:0-10000 GCA_016806645.1 Ophiodon elongatus
TGACGTCACTAACGTCACCCGATGTGTGACATCACTAATGTCACCTGATGTGTGACATCACTAACGTCACCTGGTGTATGACATCACTAACGTCACCTGGTGTATGACATCACTAACGTCACCTGATGACATCACTAACGTTACCTGATGACGTCACTAACGTTACCTGATGACGTCACTAACGTTACCTGATGTATGACGTCACTAACGTCACCCGATGTATGACGTCACTAACGTCACCCGATGTGTGACATCACTAATGTCACCTGATGTGTGACATCACTAACGTCACCTGGTGTATGACATCACTAACGTCACCTGGTGTATGACATCACTAACGTCACCTGATGACATCACTAACGTTACCTGATGACGTCACTAACGTTACCTGATGACGTCACTAACGTTACCTGATGTATGACGTCACTAACGTCACCCGATGTATGACGTCACTAACGTCACCCGATGTGTGACATCACTAACGTCACCTGGTGTGTGACATCACTAACGTCACCTGGTGTGTGACATCACTAACGTCACCTGGTGTGTGACATCACTAACGTCACCTGATATGTGACATCACTAACGTCACCTGGTGTGTGACATCACTAACGTCACCTGGTGTGTGACATCACTAACGTCACCTGATGTGTGACATCACTAACGTCACCTGGTGTGTGACATCACTAACGTCACCTGATGTGTGACATCACTAACGTCACCTGGTGTGTGACATCACCAACGTCACCTGATGTATGACATCACTAACGTTACCTGATGTATGACATCACTAATGTCACCTGATGTGTGACATCACTACTTATTTGTAACCGGTTCCCGTTTAGAACCGGGTTTCGAGGGGCATCTCTAATCATGGACCCTCTCAGGATCTTCAGCACACTAAGAAGAAGAAGAAGAAGAAGAAGAAGAAGAAGAAGAAGAAGAAGAAGAAGAAGAAGTCAACTAGAAAGAGAGACATTAAAATTTAACAGACTGAAAAAAGAAAGAAAAAAAAGCTTGAGAGACACAGAGACACTCACACAGACAGAAAGTGAGATGACAAGAAATCCAATGTGAGACTCGAGAAAGGCCAGAGGGCTGAGGGAGGGAGAAGCCTGGGACAGAGAAGAGAGAGTAGTGGGAAGAGAGAGGGAGAGAGGGGGAGAGAGGGGGAGAAAGGGGGAGAGAGGGGGAGAGAGAGAGGGAGAGAGGGGGAGAGAGAGGGAGAGAGAGAGAGGGAGAGAGAGAGGAATGATGGCAATGGAAGAGGAAACTATTCCACCTGTCACAGGGGAGGACAGGTTCAGACTTTAACCCTTTTCACACAGAACCAAACAGGAAACTTTACTCTGCTGTGAGCTTTTGGAAGTCTCGTGAGTTTGTCGTTTCTTTTAGACAGATTGCTACTTAAAGGAATATATTTTGGCCCTCTAACTACAAATCTACTACTTTACTGCCATTTATATTTTAGAGCTTCATATACAGTTTTAGACCCTAGTTTACGTGCATGTCCGAGCAGTTTGAACATTAACCTGCAGAGACTTGAAACCTGCCTGGAACCAGTTGTACTTACCTTTTTCATTTCGTCTCTGGTGTCGACCTGTCAATCACCCTGTAGCCCCGCCCCTAAAGCATCCCCTGCTTTATGGTCTGTTTCACTCTAAATGGACCATAATTTACTAAATGAACATCATGCTGTATTGAAGAAGACTTGAAACTAGAGATTGAGACATAAACTCATGTTTACAATGTTTACTGAGGGAATAAATCAAGAGAGAAGTAGAGTCATTTTCTATAGACTTCTATACAACCAGAGGAGTCGCCCCTGGTGGTCAGGAGAGAGAATGCAGCTTTAACACATGAAGCTTTGACTTCTATACAACCAGAGGAGTCGCCCCCTGGTGGTCAGGAGAGAGAATGCAGTTTAACACATGAAGCTTTGACTTCTATACAACCAGAGGAGTCCCCCCTGGTGGTCAGGAGAGAGAATGCAGCTTTAACACATGAAGCTTTGACTTCTATACAACCAGAGGAGTCGCCCCCTGGTGGTCAGGAGAGAGAATGCAGCTTTAACACATGAAGCTTTGACTGACGGTTCATTCTGAATAACGATGGCTCCTGAAGAGGTTAGCTGAGATGCTGCTATAGCATCAGTCATATCAGAACTGGAGAGAAGAAGAGAAAGGCTTTTCTACATGGAGAACACGTTTTCAATCTAATTGAAGGTGACATGGTAGGAAGGTTTTGTGGTATAATAACGATTCCACTAAGAGAGGATGAGACTGGTGGTGAATGGACAAACACAGGACTTTCACCTTGGAGACGGCTGTTTCCCTTTTAAAACCAAAAGTGATCGTTGACGTTACGTAAGAAAGTCTTCTGAGGGCGGTTGTTTATTTATGTTTCTAATGTCGTTACGTGTTTTAAGTTACGTCTGTGCGTCACGTTCTTATTTCAACACACACCATGATCTTTTTTTTTCTTAAACAAGTAGTTTCGTTGCCTGAACCTAAGCAACGTTTCACAACGTATCCTGTTTCCAGAAACCAGGGTGGAAACCTGCCGATGGTTTTGAGTCCTTTTCGGAAGACGCAGCCATGTGAGAGTGATGTGTGCAGCTGACTTCCTAATTTTCAAGTTCACACGTTGCACTTGATGTGCCAAGAAGGAAAATATTTTTACAACTCGCATTGCTGAATGTGACCATAAATAAAGAAATAAATATATTCGCTTTGATGGATAATTTATTGATAAGACTCTTAAAGTTGATTTTCGTATCACGCTGACATGAGCTGAAACGCGTAGCTGTCTGGAAGCAAATCAATCCAAAAAGTGATTGTGGACTTTGAAAAGTAACTCTCAGTAATATAAAGTGTGCATGGTTTCTAGTTGACGGGGCTGAAACATGCAAAAGCATTTAAATCACCTACTGTCAGAGATTTGAATCCCATGCTGATAGAAAAGAGCGATTTGTCCACCCACAGTAAAAAAAAAAAACTGCGATAAACCCAATCTGCCTGGTGGTTGGTGGAAAGAAAAGGAAACGAGGACGTTGAGAGAGAATGAATCCAACAAAGGAAAGGAGCAGCTTGATTCGTTGAAAATGTCCAGCGTGAAAATAACTCGTTCTTTGCACACGTTCTAAATAACGTCACACAATACAGAGAACAATGAAGGCTGTGTCAGGCGTGCACAATGCACCGCGGGTAGCACACACTTGCAATTTCATAATACAAACCTTTCAGCCCCCCCCCCCCCATATACGTGGCTCTTTACTGGAACAGCGGGGGAAATGCAGGCAGACGAGATGGAGGAAAAATATGAGAGAAAATACGAAAGAGAAAAAAAGAAACACAAACACATCTGTGTGGATGAGATAAACAAAACTTCAATTAAACTGTCTCACTAGGTGAGAGAGCACATGTCTGCTCCTCGGCGAATAATATTTTTTTTTCAACGCATATCTTGCGTTAAAATGCACAAAGTCTTCAATCACGCTGATCGAGACAGAGGGCTGAGTTTCCAGCGTGAAGTCGAAACCTCTCTCGGTTCCTCCGGGTTGCACCGATGGAAGAGTCTGACATTTATTTGCTACGTTGAGGATGCTTTCCACAGTGAGGGGCAGTCGCACGTGTTTTGTCCCCAGTCAACGGGGTCCGGCTCTAAAGAGCCGCCTGGTCTGGAAACGGACGGACGTGGCAGGAGAATATGTAAATGAGCTTCAGTCCCGTTGGAGCCATTTAAAGCTACTTTGTGTGTGAACAGTCAGACCAACGGGTGATGGCACTTTTAAACTTCATCATCTTGATGAAAGACCTTCGACCCCTCTGAGCTGACACGTCCACGTGGCCTTTAACATTTAGTACATTTAGTACATTTGGTACATTTGGTACATTTAGTACATTTGGTACATTTGGTACATTTAGTACATTTGGTACATTTAGTACATTTAGTACATTTAGTACATTTGGTACATTTCAATGGCTGAAGAGCAAAACCTGAAAAATCTGAAAAATGAACTTTTTTTTGGAGAATACAAAACAAAATGTGTTGTTTTCTTGCAGAATGCTATTTGTTAAGGATACCCAATAATACAAAATACAAAATAAAAATATACAATGTGCAGATAGGAGGTTTTGCACTTTGGCCTTGGATTTGCACATTCATGTTTTGAGAGCATTTCAAATAGGCCACTCTTTTTCATAACTTTTACGTCCCAAATTTGCTGAAGATTGGATCAGATTTCAGGGACAAGAACAAAAAAGTCTGTGAAAATGTCTCCTCGAGGTTTTTTCTTTCTCTAAATGGCCTCAGGTTGGTAAATTTCCCACAAAAAATCAAATTGCTCTTCTTTGTCTTATGCTCTGATTTAATAGCAAATCTGAAGTTTTCCTGCAAAATGAAAAGATAAAGTGTGAGACAAACAACAACAGAGATCAGAAATCCAAAAAAAAGCTCAGAATGCAAAGCAGCAAAGAGAAATAAAAAAAAAAATTAAAATGTGCCCCAAAAAAAAAATGAAAAATGACAAATCCCTGTTGGAGATAAAGATAAATGCTCGTGGGAGGAACGCGTTTGTTTGATTGATTGAACAGAAGACGTGTGTTGTTTGTGTTGTCATGTGTGCTCCATGGTAAAGAGAGAGGGGGAGAGGGAGAGAGGGGGAGAGAGAGAGAGGGTGAGAGGGTGAGATGGAGAGAGGGAGAGAGGATGAGAGGGAGAGAGGATGAGAGGGTGAGAGGGTGAGATGGAGAGAGGGAGAGAGGGAGAGAGGATGAGAGGGAGAGAGAATGAGAGGGTGAGAGGATGAGAGGGAGAGAGGATGAGAGGGAGAGATAATGAGAGGGTGAGAGGATGAGAGGGAGAGAGGATGAGAGGGAGAGATGATGAGAGGGTGAGAGGGAGAGAGGATGAGAGGGTGAGAGGGTGAGAGGGAGAGAGGGAGAGAGGATGAGAGAGAGGGAGAGAGGATGAGAGGATGAGAGAGAGAGGGAGCGAGGGTGAGAGAGGGAGCGAGGGTGAGAGAGGGAGAGAGGATGAGAGGGAGAGAGGATGAGAGGGAGAGAGAATGAGAGGGTGAGAGGATGAGAGGGAGAGAGGGAGAGAGGATGAGAGGGAGAGATGATGAGAGGGAGAGAGGATGAGAGGGTGAGAGGGTGAGAGGGAGAGAGGGAGAGAGGATGAGAGAGAGGGAGAGAGGATGAGAGAGAGGGAGAGAGGATGAGAGGATGAGAGGAGATACGGACGTCGTCACCTGAGGAGAAGTCTGTTTTGGAATCGGGAGCTACTCCACGCTGCTTCAGCGTTTTGCCGATAACAATATTTGGTGAAGTTCTGGCGTCGTCTTTTAATTGAGTGAGATTTTCATCAGCGTTTCTTGAATGCTGATTAAATTAATCACTCTCTCCTCGGGTGGAGATCCCCTCGTTCACACCCGACTGAAACAACTTTCTAATAACTTCCCCTCGCTTCCCTCCATCAACCTTTCTTTTTTTTTTTTTTACCTTTGACTTCACTTTTATCTCCATCCTCTCACCGTGACCTCGTTCCTATTTTCAGCTTCCTTCTTCTCACCACTCTGACTCCATGAAGGAGGAGCTGCAGGTTGAGGAGCATCTTAAATGAGGACCTGGTCTCGTTCTACCCAGACCTGGTCTCGTTCTACCCAGACCTGGTCTCGTTCTACCCAGACCTGGTCTCATTCTACCCAGACCTGGTCTCATTCTACCCAGACCTGGTCTCATTCTACCCAGACCTGGTCTCATTCTACCCAGACCTACCCAGACCTGGTCTCGTTCTACCCAGACCTGGTCTCGTTCTACCCAGACCTGGTCTCATTCTACCCAGACCTGGTCTCATTCTACCCAGACCTGGTCTCATTCTACCCAGACCTGGTCTCGTTCTACCAGACCTGTCTCATTCTACAGGTCTCGTTCTACCCAGACCTGGACTTATTAGAAAAAGATGAATTCACTGGAATCATGAGAATGTGTCTTGTTCCTGGTTTATTTTATTCTGTATTTTTCTCACACACACACACACACACACACACACACACACACACACACACACACACGCACACACACACACACACCCCCCTGTTAAAGTGACATGGACTCCCCACATAGCTCACCTCGCTGCAGCCCTCCTGCTCACACAGTTGTCAGTGTCGGTTTACCGGCTCTCATTAAACACCCCGTGTAACGGTATCCATGGAGACCATTTTTTATTTAGTCTCTGCACAATCTTGATCGTCTCTTTTGGTTTTTTTTTTTTCAGCGTTCTTTTTCAACCTCAGATGTTTCCTTAATGTGTGAAGTGCATTGAGGTTTTATGGTTTATAGTTTTTCTATCTAGTTTCTTCTCCCACCTTCCAGATTTGTAACGGGCTTTGATTTGTCTGAAATCCTTCGCCTGCGACCTCGTGCCTCCGCCTGTTGTCACAGTGACGCTGACGTCGCGTTGTAAGTGCAGATGATTTGTTGCAGACTTCACATCATGGACAGAATAATTGTTTACATGCTGGAGGGAAACGACTGGCTTCCTCTCAGGTGGAGAGAATGTGTAAAAACCCCAAAGACGTTGAGGATCTTTGGAAAGCTTTGTCCGTACTATATATATGTTCATATATATATATATTATATATATATATATATATATATATATATTATATATATATATATATATAAGGTATATATATACCTATATATATATATATAGTATAGTATACGTATATATATACCTATATATATATATATATATATATATATATATATATATATATATATATATATATATTATATATATATCTATATATATATATATATATATATATATCGTATATATATATATGTATATGTATATATATATATATATCCGTATATATATATATATGTATATATATATATATACGATATATGTTATGAATATATATATATATATATACACGATATATACGATTATATATATATATATATATATATATACATATATACGTATATATATATACACGTATATATATATATATACATATATATGTATATATATATGTGTATATATACATATATATACATATATCTACATATATCTATATATATACGTGTATATATATATATATACATATATATACACGTATATATATATATATATATACGTGTATATATATATACGTATATATATATAAAGTGTATGTGACATGTAGTATAGTGAAGGGGCTGAATACTGGTGGGATTATTAACTAACTAATCTATATATCGCCATGGAACTTCCCCAGTTAATTATTAATAATAAGATAATTCATTTTATGCAACTAAAGCATTATCTTATTAAATATGTGCTGATTTGCGTAAGTTTCCAGAACAGAAATGTGACCGCTGGATAAAGCCAGGTTCATAATTCTTGTTTCATGTTGTTGACGTGTTTGAGATCTCTTTGTATCGCGAATAAATGTTTTTATTAATAAAATGTTGTATAAATGAGGCTCTGAATGACGTGTGAACAAACCCCTCAGTAGAAACCTTCAGAATATAAGTAGGAATGAAAGTGTAAAGTTTGGTGCATGTAAGAGCTACTGAAGTGGAGATTTCTGGATCAGAGTCTGAGAACAAACTCATTTAGAGAAAACGGCCTTTAAAGAGATGTTTAGTTAAATTACAGACATTTGGCCGTACGACTATTTTACTGAGTACACATCAACAAGGTCCGGAGCCCCACTGACATCTGTCTCTATGCATTATGTTAATTATCTTACCAACTTTTGCACATGAGCCCCCTTATTAATATTCGTGCACACAATCCTGCACTAAACTCTCACATTCTACATATTTGTCTTCATATTTTCTCACATTTTTATTGTGATTTTTCCGTTTATTTCCGCCTGTATTTTTTTCAGTATTTCCTCTCCACATTCAGACAAAGTCAAAAGACAATCTGTGAACGCCGTGTTTGTTTCCCCTTCCTTCCACCAGGCTGCCACGAGTCCTGCTCCGCGTGCCGGGGGCCGAGCCGGGAGGAGTGCGCGTCGTGTTCCGACCCGGCTGCCTTGCTCAAAGGCGGGGAATGTGTTCCCGACTGCGGCGCTGGCTTCTACAGTCAAGGAGGCGTCTGCTCCGGTAACGTCGACCTATTTACGCATTGCACTGTAGAAAGAGACACCAGCAGGTGTGTCATTGAGAGGAATACTCCCACTGTTCCCCTTTATTTATAATGAACTGGCTCCATAACTTAGATTATGGATTAGAGTGAAAATCATCTTTAATTTAAAGATAAAGAACATTGAACCCTTTTCTGTGTTTCCCAGAATCTCCGACGTTAAATGGACGCGAACATATTAGACAGAGTACATCCTGTTCTTTTTCCTGCACTGCATTGTGGTCTGTTTTTCTTTAATTGGACGGTCTGATTCATCTTTAAAGTAAAGAAAAAGGCTTTTTAACAGAGAATCCTCAAATTGCAGAAGACTCTCGGGTAAATCGGCTATTACGTGTCATTTCTGCCGCGCGGAAAATATTTTAATGTGACCGCCTTTTGTCTGCGCGTTTGGCTTTAATCATCCTCACGAAATAGGAAAAGTAGAGTTTCATTCTAAAACCTTAAAATGTCCAAAAACAAACTAGATTTTTTTTTTTGGGGTGGGGGGGGGGGGTAGGTTGAAAAGAATAATGCACAATTAATTCAGCTTCGGCAGGGTTACAGAATGTGTGACGTTAGAACGTCTGAGACTTCACGGAGAGCGAAAGTTGATATTCAGACGGAGAAATGAAGTTGTCACAGAATGTGCCAAACAGAAAACACAATAAGAGGTTTAGTGTTCGCGGTCAACTGAGGGTGAAGGTTTGTTTGGGCTTGTTTTTTTTTTTTTTTTTATTCGCCTCCCTGAGGAGCTTCTCGCCAGCGTCGACTCCACGTGGATCCGAAACCATGAAGTCAGCAGTCGTCAGAGTTAGAAAACAAACAATAAAAAAAAAAAAAAAATACAGTAGGCTAATTAGCTGTTCTCTCTCTCTCTCTCTCTCTCTCGCGCGTGCTAATGAGGATTCAGAAGCTCTTTGAATAAGGAGATCCTGTATGAATATGGATGGTTTCTATTTCGGATGAAATGATGAAGGAGAAGCAAGACGAGGAACCTCCTTCGGGGCGATGGTGAGCTTAGCGGCACAGAGCTAAGCTCTTTCTTTGGGTTGGAACCACCTGGAGGGCTCGATGAGGGAGACTCTTCAACTCCTCCGGCTTATGTGGAGGACTTGAAGCTCTCAGCGAGGAGCCTCTCTTTCTTTTTTATGTCAAAGACCTGAGGAACTCTCTGGAAAAAAGGTCACATCCATTAGAACTTGCCAGTTTGTGCTTTGAGGTCTGGTTTAAAATGTCAACACCCGGAGAGATAGTGAGAGAGAGAGAGAGAGAGAGAGAGAGAGAGAGAGAGAGAGAGAGCGAGAGAGAGAGCTGAAGGGTTTTTAACTTCTCAGTTTTCCTCTTTAAGGGCTTTCTGGGTTCTATTTTATAGCTTTGCTTTTTTATGTCCCCTCCGGCTTGCCGTAGGAACACCCTTCACTCATTTCAGCCTCCGTTTAGATGGAGGCAAAGATCTGTGAACATGTCACAGGGTCATGTCAATGTGGGAGTCTGCACACACACACACACACACACACACACACACACACACACACCAAGCTTCCTAAATTATTCAGCTAAAAGTTAACTTTTTCTGACTCGTTTTTTAACCTGACTTCTTATCACTTTTGAATCTATAACCACAGCAAACAACTAAACACATAATTTCCAACAATCAAAACTAAAAGTTTGACTAATTTCCTTGGTGGTCCTCGATAAAAAACCCTTTTCCACCGACATGGAACAGGTTCTGTACCAGTTCTTGCGCCTAACTTTGAACTGTTTGTGCATTTTAAACCGAAAAATAAATCGGTTCGGTTCCCAGAATGTTGGTTCTCAGCTGGAACAAAATAAAAAAAACAGGTTTTATTTGACCTGAAGTGTAAACAAC
>JACSYO010001509.1:15000-42500 GCA_016806645.1 Ophiodon elongatus
AATATTTAATTATTGTGTATTTATGACTTTAAAATCATCATTAATAATCAAAATGAACAATTCTTTATCTTGAAAGCTTGAGACTGAACTGACAGTGCGTGTGTTATTTATTTTTTCTGCCTTTCTCACTTCTTTGACTTCAGTGTGACATACGAGACAAAAGGCAGGTTGCATTCTGGGTAGGTCTGCTGGGCTTTCCCTCGGCTTTGCAGATGAGTCCTGCCCGCCTGTTTACAGGTGTGCTACAAGGCGGCGAGCGCTCCTCAATTACAGGGCGCTCTGAAGGAATGTCTTCACGGCTTCCTGCGAGCCGACGCTCGGGGAACGTTGTAATTTGCTGCTGCTGCGGTTGTTGGTAATTTTGGCCCCTCGCTTCCTCGTTTACTTCCTCGCTTCCTCGCTTCCTCGCTTCCTGTGCGGTTCGCTTTGTGAGGAAAGCGAGCGAGCGAGCGAGCGTCGCCGGGGCCGATCACCTTCCTGCCGGTTTGCCGGGCCGTCGCGACGGCTCTCGAAAATAACAGTTTTCCGCCTCTGTTCGGAGACACGAAATTATTGTACTTGACGCCAATTAGTTATCACGCTTTTCACCTCCTGAATAATGGATACCCGCAACCTCTGGGCTCCTTTTTATTACGAATGCAGAAAGTCAAATTCTTCACTTTGCGCCACACTCGAGCAGCCTGCAAATTAAATGCATGAGTCATGAGTCTCCGTCGCCTTCAATTCTAGGGGAAGTTGAGCCCGAAGACATTTAGACGATTTGTCTCCTCACAGCAGTTTACTTTGTGTAAGTTCAGAGGGGGAGGGGGGGGGGGGAAGGGGAGGGGGGGGGGCATGCACCCGGGGGACATTTACTTTACTTTACCTGGAGCGGAGAGCCGTCGGCAGTATTGGATTCCCCTCATCGAGCTGGGAGAGACGATCGCATATGGATGTGTAGTCGTTGGGTTGCAGCGTCCTCCGACAGCCATTGTGTGGTGGCGTGAGACGCTACGGGGGAGGAGGCGCTCAGATCAAAGGCTGTTGGTGCCAAATGGAAATTCGGTTTGTGGCAAATCTTCTCACGAACTAGAGAGACAGAATCAAAGGACGAACACATGTAAACCAGCAGAAGGAGCAGGAGATAAAGTCAGAAAAGCACTTTTAATGGACATTTAATGTCGTTTTAGTGCACGTGAGAAACTATTTTTTTTTTATTTTGTTCTATGATCCACCAAACGATGCAACCTGGGTCCAGACCCCCTGACCCGGGGACCCCATCGGACCCCATCGGACCCCATCGGACCCCATGGATCTGATCCATAGCCGGGTTAAATCTTTGCACCAGCACTTTAAAACTAGCTTTAAGTCAAGAAAAGTTCAATTTAAACCTCTTTGAAGCCTAAATCAAATTAAATTGTGTCGCACCAACGCTTTAAAAAGTGAGCCAGCGTTAACTTTAAACTTACACTTAAGGAGGTTTAGCTTTTTTTTAAATGAATTGAGGAAAGGTTATCAAGTTCCTTGACGAAAGATAAGAGACAGATTCATCCCGGTCTGCTTTTTGTTTACTGTGCCGTTAATTGTTTTTTTAAATTATTATTCTAACCTTTGGCCATATTGCTCCATTAATTCCCAACAGCATGCAAATGTATTCATACACGTGTTAATGTATTTAAATGTGGGTTAGCAAGAATCTCCATTTAGATTAAACTCTGTTTGAATAAACTGGGATTTACTAAACAGAGGTTAGTTTTTTTATTGCGCAACAGAGCTCTGAATCTGGATTTACTCAGTTTAAACCCAGTTTTGCTGAACTCTGATTATAACGAATCTTAGATTAAATTAATCCTAGTTAGGGCAACTCAGGTTTAGAGTTCAAGTGTCATGTCACGCCCTTCTCCTGTTTCAGTTATGACTTAGGAGCGAGGAAGGGAACCGGGCAATAAAAACACCTTCATATGAATCGAGCAGCGCCTTAAAAACCAGATATTGGATTCCTGCTTTTTTCCTGCTCACGCTTTTGGAAACAAATCTTTGTGTTTGCTATGAAAGAAAATTGGATTCGAGCCGCTTGTCACATTGTTCGGCAGCCATTGTGCCCGCCGGTTTCTCCTCTTCCCCTCCGAGGCTCCTAAACGAGGCTCGACACGGAGATCCGGAGGATCAGCGGGATGAGCGACGTGTCGTTAAAGGGCTCCACTACCCGGGACACGGAGTTCTCCCATTCAGCCGCTGTTCTGAGTGGGGAAGGTTCCCCTCAGCGGAGAGTCAGCGGGTTCAGGTGTTTGGATGGGAACAATGGAGGCGATTGTACAAGTGTGTGTGTGTGTGTGTGTGTGTGTGTGTGTGTGTGTGTGTGTGTGTGTGTGAGAGGATAGACACTCAGACCTCCTCAGCTGCTACTGTCCTGAAGCGGGGGAGGACGGCACGCAAATATGCACCTGAGACACAAACACACACACACACACACACACACACACACACACACACACACACACACACACACACACACACACACACAGTGAGGTGCACATTGAGTGGGTCTGAGCTTACGAGCTGTCAGATTCCAGGCTAATCCCCTCCGCCCCCCCCCTCCCCCACCCCCTCCTCTCCAGTCGGCTGCCCCCCGGTGCAGACAGATAGTCGGTGTGTAGGAGGTTCGATGCCGCTCCACAGACGGGTCGAGCTGCAAACTCGCCGCCGCATACAGGAAGTGTAAACACGCGCCCGAGCTGTGCATCATAGACGTTGAGAGCCTCTAAAGCCTTTTAACTGCACTGTTGTTGTTGTTGTTGTTGTTGTTGTTTGTTTGGGGGAGTCAGGAGTGACAACATATGTTGAAGCCTTATGATATTTTTAAAAGACTAATCATGCGGTTGAAGTGAATGTTGTGGTACGTCGTGATTTACAGCTTCAGTTATAGGAGAGGCCTCTTGTTGGTTTGATGATTCAGACCAGAAGCCTCAAAGCCTGATAACGTTACTGCAGGAGTCACAGAGGTCACCAAACGCCTCCAACTTCTCTAAATGTACTTCTGTCGTAACTTTGGGCACAAGCTTTATGTAACCAGAGGACCGAGGGAACAGTTCTCACTAGCAACACGTCCAATACGGTCACTTGGTCAGTGCCCCTCGCCAGCAGGGGGCGACTCCTCTGGTTGTATAGAAGTCAAAGCTTCATGTGTTAAAGCTGCATTCTCTCTCCTGACCACCAGGGGGCGACTCCTCTGGTTGTATAGAAGTCTATAGAAAATGACTCTACTTCTCTCTTGATTTATTCCCTCAGTAAACATTGTAAACATGAGTTTATGTCTCAATCTCTAGTTTCAAGTCTTCTTCAATACAGCATGATGTTCATTTAGTAAATTATGGTCCATTTAGAGTCAAACAGACCATGAAGCAGGGGATGCTTTAGGGCGGGGCTACAAGGTGATTGACAGGTCGCTACGTCCCTCCTCCTCAGTCCTAATATGGTAACTTCCTGTTCACTGGTTGCAAAAACCAAGATGGCGACGGCGAAATGACGAATTTCAGGCTTCAAATCTACGTCCACTTCTCATATACGGTCTATGGAGACCCAGAGGGACAGCTGCTGGTTCCCTTTTCAACGTGCCCGGGATAATTAGTTAAAAAAAAAAAAAAAAGTAAAGAAAGAAATGTAAACCTGACGTCACAACGAGTTGACCAGAGAGGAAGTGTGGGCGGATGTGGTGGTGTTTAATTGATCAGGGATTCATAGCACAGAGATACAACGTCCCTTCAGGCCGGTCCCTCTGGAATCGGCACATTTATTCCTCGCGTCTCCGTAACTCCGCCGCCGTGGAAGCGGCCGGACTTCCAGCGCACCGTAACACAGCAGGAAATCAATGTAACGACACTCCAGAGGAATGAGCTACGGCCCCGCACTCGTGTTTCTGCTCGCAGGAAGTCTGATATAACGCCCCCCCCCCCCCCTCTCCTCCCCCCCTCCTCCCCTCCGGGGCCGCACCGGCAGGATCGTTTTGAGGGAAGGCGTTTAATGGAGCGCTCCCATTCCCCAAAACTAAATCACAACCTCATCGACCGCACATCCGCCTCGTGTTATGACCCCCATCAGCACAAGAGCCAGTAATGAATCCGGTTTCTCCGAGGTTCTGAATTTGGGTATTACGGGAATCGATGTGCGCCTCCCGCACCCCCCGAAGCAAATCAGATAACCGAGCTGCAATAAAGGAACGAGAGGCCGGCTATCGTTCTTCTTCTCTCCTCTTATTTATGAAGTTTGACGTGAAGCCTGTTTAACGGCCTCCGAGTGTTTACGGGTCGTGTTGCACGAGCGCGCGCGTTGTCGTGGTAACATATTATATAACGTATAATTTATCATCTCAGTCAACCAATTTTTGCCACATTTGTGGGAGGCAGAAGGGGATTATGGGTAAGGGCGGCGGGTGGCGGAGGTGGGCGGTGATTGGACGTCAGATTGACGGCTTCGGGTGACACTGTTGTGACTTTTCAAGGTCCTCGAACACAGAGGTGTTCCCATAGGGTAAATGTTTTCTGTATGGTTGACACACACACACACACACACACACACACACACACACACACACACACACACACACACACACACACACACTGCAGTGTTGGCTCAGGTAGAGCAGCAGTCGCTTCCTGCCGCTGGCTGTCATGCAGCATGTACACAAGACCCGGATACGGCTGACAGCCCTGCGAAAGAACCCAGAGACGAGTAATTATAAACACACACGTGCTTGAGTGCATTCTCTATACACTCAAGAGAAGTCATGCAGTGCGCACACACACACACACACACACACACACACACACACACACACTTAAAACTCCTGGCCAGTTGGTGACAGGCCCTTTTGTCTTCCATCCCCACCGGCGCCACCAGCAGGTCGGTCATTTGCCCAAAACAGAGCAGCCGAAGCTGCAAACAGGGCAGCAGTGTGTGTGTGTGTGTGTGTGTGTGTGTGTGTTATAAAGTAAGATCCTGGTATCAGGGAGAACAAGTGGCCACTAAGCTCTCATGAACACTTCACAAGGTCCCTAAGTGGCTGAGTGGCTCCTTAACTATGTAGAAAACGTCAAAAACATTATTGAGGTTAAATATTTTTTTTTTTTGGATTCTTAGTTTTGGTTTTAAAAGCCACATTAAAACGATGAGTAGAAACTTGTTAAGCATTGTTAAATTCAACCTTGTAAAGAAAAGCAGCAAAACATGTTTGTATGCCAAGATTATTCTGCATCTTTTCACTATTGTGTATCCCGCTGGTCCCAGATCAGTAAGACTTTAATTAAACAAACCGCCAAGGTTTATTTTTTATCATTAAATCACTGCTATTGTAACATTTTGTCCAAAAAACAGCCTCTTAAGTTTCGAAAGTCTCTCATTCTATATATATATATGTATACAGTATATTTATAAATAATGAATCAGTGAGCTAGTAAACATCAACGTGATGTGTTTAGGTTACTTACAACACTAATGAAATATTAATTTGTATTTACAGAGCACTTTTCAAGCCATAAGTGCAAAGTGCTTTCCAAGAAAACTCCAAATATAAGCAACAGAATCGTCATGACGTGGCATGGCCATAGACATGCATGTGCACATACATACGTACACGCATAAACATCCGGGCCAACACATGTAAATAATGCATCGTAACGTTGGATGTTTGCATATGTGAATAAAAGCACTTTAAAAAGAAGAATCATGTCAACGATGACAGTTTCAAACTCTGCTGCCGATGTCGGCGCCAAGCTACCCGGTGGAGCGTTAACCTGCCTGCACGTTCCAGATCGGTACCCTTCAGATATGAATCACGCTAAAATAAACCTCGTGGAAGTTTTTTTTATCATCTAGACCTCCTGACCGAGCAGCGGAGCATATTCCAGAAGCCTCCGCTGGCTCGCCTCCCTGAGCCGGCACTGCCTCTGGCGTTCATGCGTGACTTGTGATTGGTGGAGCCGGCTAACTGGCCGAGGCGCGCTTAAAGCTCTCGAGGCTCAGATCCCCCCCCCCCGGCCCCCCTCCACCCCCCCCCAAAACATTTAATCCCAAGAGGGATGGAAGAGGCTCCAGCAGGCCGGCCTCAGGGGAACAGAAATAGTGGTGAAAGTTGGCTGCGGTTCAGGCGCTGATACGTCGGCGCCAACTATTTTTAAGTGTCCGCCTTCATTCTGCTTCTGAATGTGAAATATAAACACTTATATCCTCCCTCACATGTGCAGTAATGTGTATCCAACCCCTCAATCGGATTATACGGTATTTATTAGCTTTTTTTTATTTATTTTTTTACGTTTTACTTATTTATTATACCTTTACTGCTTGATTATTTATTGTACTGTAAAATAAATAAATAAATAAAAAAAATAAAATTAAAATTAAAAAAAAAATAAAATATATATATATATATTCTTTTTTTCTATTGATGTCTCTTGTTGCACTTTCCACTCTGCTGCTGTAATCCTGCAAATGTCCCCACTGTGGGACTAATAAAGGATTATTTTGATCTCTTATCTTATCTTATTATGCTGCTACAGTTGAGCTAAATTAGTAATATATATATATATATATATATATATATATATAATACAGCAAAACAAGCGCACGCTGCCCGCTTTTGACTTCTCACCAGACCGGACGCTCCTGCTTCATTATCAAAATGACAAAACAAAACATTTTCCAGGACATTCAGGAAAAGCACATTGATACAGTAAAGTGTTGTTGTTGTTGTTGTTGTTGTTGTTGTTGTGCAGTAGAAAAGTAGTGAGGAGGCACAGTTGAGGAGCGAGCATCCTCTGTCTCTGGTTTTTGTGCTGAACATAAAGTCTCCTGTGTGTTGTGTCAGAGTGCCACCCCTCCTGCTGGCTCTGCACCGGGCCGTCTGCAGACAACTGTACAGCCTGTCTGTCGCCCTCCAGCCTGCACCAGGCCCGCTGCCTCCCCTCCAGCCCACAGGGCTTCTTTATCCAGGACAACCTGTGCCAAGGTGAGAGCACACACACACACACACACACACACACACACACACACACACACACACACACACACACACACAATGAAATGTCCTCTCTTTATGAAGATGTCCTCCTTTTCAAGGTCAGAGATGACAGCGCAGGAGCAGCGAAATAATAAAAGTAGCCGTACCACAGTGTAGAAATAGTCCTGCATTCAAGATTATGATGGTTCTGAACCAGTCTCAGGTTAGTCCTGGTCCTCTATAGACCTCAGTGTAGTCCTGGTCCTCTATAGACCTCAGTGTAGTCCTGGTCCTCTATAGACCTCCATCAGTAACCAGACCACCAGAGAGAAGATGGTCTGGTTCTAGAGAGTTCTTCTTAAAGCTCCTCATCGGATTCTGGTGAAACCAGATGACATCATGCAGGTTCACCAGAACCTCCTTCAGCTCAGACTCCAGCAGAGACCAGTCCACCGTGGACAGACCCAGATCCAGCAGAGACCAGTCCACCGTGGACAGACCCAGATCCAGGACGTATTGCTGGACCTGCTGGAGGGAAGGGGGGCACGGGAGAACCAGGTCTGAGAGGGGCAGACTGTCAGACCCTCTGCAGTACAATGAGAGGTTCTCTAAAGGGACCCTGGTGCTCAGAGACACTACCTCTTTAGTCCACAGGGGGCGCCAGAACCAACACTACATGAAAGTTCCTCGTAGTAACTTTAAATAAAAGTACAAAAGTATTGCCATCAAAATAAAGTTAATCTCAATCTATAGAGTAACACAGTACAGTATTTAATAAACTTTACTTTCCACCATTGCAGTGTTATGTAGCTGAAAAACGATCTACTGGGTAAACTCCCAAAATCAAAGCGATCCCTGGTGTCGTCGTTATTAACGGTGCCCGTAAACCAGGAAGACAAAGATCAAGATAAATGTGTTGGTCCAGATTAAGACCGTTGTTTGTTCCTCTATCTGCTTTAATCAAGAACAAACCAGAGGCTCATTCTCTCGCCTCCTATGACCCGTATGCAGTTGTTTTCCACAGTGTGAGCAAGGAAACATGTACAAAAACCACCAAGACAAGAAATATCCTCTGAATATGACTTGAAAGTCTCATGCAGGCAGAAATAATTGGCAAAAGTTCTGATTAATGTTGAGCGTTGAGAATGAAGGCGGGTTTTAAAGGACAACAGTGTAATCACCCAAAACAAAATTCCCATTTTTTTTTTTTTTTTTACGTACGCGGAGGGAAATTTAACAAAAATAAACCACGTTTAAATTGAGAATAAGAGATACTGTAAATTAGCCCATTACAAGAGAAGAGCTTCTTCAGAAGCTGTTTGAAGTCTTGGTCTGTTATGAGGCTGAGGATTCGGCCTCCAGCCAGACTCGAGCTTTTAGTTTAGTCAGGGTAATAAAAAAAAAAAGTCTTGATATTACACTTTCATTACTTTGTCCCGGAGCCACAGAGGTAGGTGTTGACATTCTGTGAGTCTTCACCACAGAAATCTATGTATTTTTCGGGGTGAGGTCAGCGGTGAAAGCTTTTTACAGCTCGGTGCTAAAGTGGGATCAGCGAAGGTTCACTTTATACTTTATCAAGCTTTATAGAGTCGTGCTCGAAGCACCTTTTGACCAGATTAACCAACACAACAAGCAGAAGGAAGCATCGAGGTCAGATCTAATGCCCCCGACGTTAGCAACGCTCCAAACTGAGTACCGATAGCAAGAAGTACTCGCGTTACTGACAGCAGCCGTGTGTTTCACTGAGGAGAATCTAATTGGAATATAATATTATTAATTATTAACTCGGGACTTGACTCAGGATTTAAGTACAAAGACTTGAGGACTTGCAAAACAACGACTTGGCTCCACCTCTGGTGTAAACACTCCATTACAAGGAAAAGTCCTTCATTCAAAATGTTATTTAAATAAAAGTACGATAAGCAAAATCTACTTAGTGTAAAAAAAAAATCATTATGAAGAATGGCTCCTTCAAAGTGTTGCATTATAACATATATTTACACCATTCTGTTTTTGACACTAAGAAATACATACAAAATGTAAATACTCTAGTAAACCACTATTATGTCACCATTGTATTTCAGTACAATACTTAAGTAAATGTACTTAGTTACATTCCTTCACCGCGACGAGCGACCGCAGCATGTTACCCACTGAAAAGAGCCCCCCCCCTCCCCCCCCCCCCCTCCCCTCCCTTTATGACCCACCTTGTTAATGAAAATCCATTCCCTCTAATCTCCATCCATTACTTGGGCTCGGTTTACCGCCTCTGACCTCGTCCCAGCTCCCGTCTACCGGCAGACAGAAGTTTATTGTTTATCTCCAGGAAAAACAGAAACCCGTGGTAAACATCTTTTAAAACCTTCGATAAATTATTTTTATTCCTCCCGAACTTTGGCTGAGTCATTTAAATGGCAGACGCAGACGGATGCCTCGGGAAGGTGTGGGCTTCAGATCACGCTTCCCCCCTCTGGGATTTAAAAATAAATGGGGTCTGTTTGCTTGGGGCCTTGACTCCTTCCCTGTTGATTGGCTCATTAGGAAGCTTACCCACACACCCTGAAGAGGTATTGTATTCCTGTCTCCAGGAGAGTAAACTTTTTACTACAATGTTTAGATGCTGGTGACTTCTTGTGCTTTGCGATACCGCGTAATTAAAGCTCCACTGATCAATACTTTTATATTACGGCAATGGATCAAATGATGAGCAATGTGAAAGGTGTTCGTAATAACAAAAGCCACGAAGAATTACCGTCAACTCTGCGGCTCCGCGGAGCTTTTTAGCCTCTTTTTATTCAATTTATTTTTAATTTCATTTATGTGTCTGCGTGGTTCAGTCGCTTGTTTTTTCCTCAACGCTGTTTTCCAGCAGCAGCTGAGAAGCGAACTAGCTCTCATAAAGCGAGAGACGGAGGAAGAGGAGGAAGGAGGAAGGAGGAGGAAGGAGGAGATGTTCTTCTTCTGTGTCTGCGGTTACGGTCGCAGTTTAATTAGTTGTTTCATTTTTAGGCAACAAAACTACTTGGTTAGGTTTGGAAAAGAACAATAGTTCTTAATAAGTATGGCTATTTAAAGTTATAACTAAAGTTAGTTATTTTAAGGAACTTTCATGTTGTGTTGGTTCTGGCGCCCCCTGTGGTCTAAAGTGGTAGTGTGTCTGAGCACCAGGGTCCCTTTAGGAAACCTCTGATTCTACTGCAGCAGGGTCTGACGGTGGACTGGTCTCTGCTGGATCTGGGTCTGTCCACGGTGGACTGGTCTCTGCTGGATCTGGGTCTGTCCACGGTGGACTGGTCTCTGCTGGATCTGGGTCTGTCCACGGTGGACTGGTCTCTGCTGGATCTGGGTCTGTCCACGGTGGACTGGTCTCTGCTGGAGTCTGAGCTGAAGGAGGTTCTGGTGAACCTGCATGATGTCATCTGGTTTCACCAGAATCCGACCCGGTGGCTCCGATGAGGAGCTTTAAGAAGAACTCTCTAGAACCAGACCATCTTCTCTCTGGTGGTCTGGTTACTGATGGAGGTCTAGAGAGGACCAGGACTACACTGAGGTCTATAGAGGACCAGGACTACACTGAGGTCTATAGAGGACCAGGACTACACTGAGGTCTATAGAGGACCAGGACTACACTGAGGTCTGTAGAGGACCAGGACTACACTGAGGTCTGTAGAGGACCAGGACTACACTGAGGTCTGTAGAGGACCAGGACTACACTGAGGTCTGTAGAGGACCAGGACTACACTGAGACCGGTTCAGAACCAGTTAAAAGTTCCTCACAGTAACTTTAAAATAAATAAATGCTGACTGTTGGTTTCACACAGGACACGAACAGAGGCCCCCTGGGTGAAAGTCATTTTTGCAACATCTCAACAAACTCTTCCTCTTCCCTTCCCTCCTCTCCTCTTCCTCTCTCCTCCTCCTCTACTCTTCCTCTCTCCTCCTCCTCTACTCTACTCTTCCTCTACTCTTCCTCCTCAACTCTTCCTCTCTCCTCCTCCTCTACTCTTCCTCCTCCTCTACTCTTCCTCTCTCCTCCTCCTCCTCCTCCTCTACTCTTCCTCCGTGATCTTTCCCCGCCTCCTTTCTTTTTCTGTTCTTCACTCTAAAACTCTCTTTTCATTGTATCCCCTCGTCTCTCCCCCTTTCTCTATTCCTCACACATCCTTTCTTCTTTCCTGTCTCCTCCTTACTTCCATCACCACTTAATCTTTTGACTTTTACCTTTTTTTACCCTTTTCTCCCCCCCTCCCCCTCTCCTCCCCCCCCAGCATGCCACCCGTCCTGCCAGACCTGCTCCGGTCCCTCCCAGGCCGACTGCACCTCCTGCCCCCCGCTGGCCTCCCTGCAGAGCGGCTACTGCAGGACGAGCTGTCAGGAGGGGCTGTTCCTCGACGCCGCCACTGGAGAGTGCCTCAGTAAGTCCCTGTGTGTGTGTGTGTGTGTGTGTGTGTGTGTTCCATTTTGCGCGGGGCTGTCGTCAAACACGCCGCCATGAGTGCTTGTATTTATAGCCCGAGTGTCCCCCAGTGGGAATTGAACCACCGACTCTTGGAGGGTTAGTTCCGAGCTTTTCATGATCACGCAGGCACGGAGACACGAGCAGTATGCGGCATGAGAAAGGGAAGCCAGCCGCCTTTCTAAAATAGACGTTCTCCGATCGCACTGCTTGGCGTGAGCTGTCGGGTCTGGGAGGGTTCTGTAGGGGGTCTGGGAGGGTCTCTGAGGGTCTGTGAGGGTCTGGGAGGGTCTCTGAGGGTCTCTGAGGGTCTGGGAGGGTCTGGGAGGGTCTGTGAGGGTCTCTGAGGGTCTCTGAGGGTCTGGGAGGGTCTGGGAGGGTCTCTGAGGGTCTGGGAGGGTCTGGGAGGTCTCTGTGGGTCTGGGAGGGTCTCTGAGGGTCCCTTATGGTCTGGGGGGGTCTGTGAGGGTCTCTGAGGGTCTGGGAGGGTCTGTGAGGGTCTCTGAGGGTCTGGGAGGGCCTGTGGGGTCTGGGAGGGTCTCTGAGGGTCTGGGTAGGTCTGGGAGGGTCTCTGAGGGTCTGGGTGGGTCTGGGGGGGTCTGTGAGGGTCTCTGAGGGTCTGGGAGGGTCTGTGAGGGTCTCTGAGGGTCTGGGAGGGTCTGTGAAGGGTCTTGAGGTCTGTGAGGGTCTCTGAGGGTCTGGGAGGGTCTGGGGGGGTCTGGGAGGGTCTCTGAGGGTCTGGGAGGGTCTGGGGGGGTCTGGGAGGGTCTCTGAGGGTCTAGGAGGGTCTGGGGGGGTCTGGGAGGGTCTCTGAGGGTCTGGGAGGGTCTGCAGCGCTGCAATCTGGAGCAAAAGTCACAGTTTCTACTTTGTGTTGGCTGAAATAGCTCAGAACACAAAGCAGGTTCTCTGAAGAGCAAAGAGAGCTTCAGTAATTACAGCCACTGACCAAGACTCGTTTCCATGTAAACAAGGGTCCCATATAAAAATTAAAAATAAATAAATCCACATTTTTCTTATTTCTGGCGGCGCTGCATTTCAATCAGTCTAATCGGACCAGGAGGAAGATTTGAACTCCTATTACTTTCACCATTCTGCTATAATTTCAATCATAGCGTTATAGTTGGCCAATCAGCCGCCGGGCCAACGAAATGATGAGACTAGAGCAACAAAAAGCCTTTTTTATTTATAGACACCGCGAGGTGAGTGACAGTCGGAGCAATTGAAGTCTTGGAATGAGTCGTCGGTAGAAAACATCTGTTTTAGAAATTGTCTGGATCTTTACATGGAAATCATTATAAAGGTTCAAGCCTGCGTCGGTAGAAATATAAAGAGAAACGTTCCCACAGTGCATTTCAATAAGACGTCATTGAGTCTTATACTCAGTGAGCAGAAGCTGGAGATTAACTTCTTTGTAGAAACCTGATGAAACAGCAGCAGTAACGTAAACGTTCATGTTCCTTTAAGAGAGAACTTTGGAATGGGAACTTTAAAAGTGGTGAAAAATACGTCTTTAACTACAAACAACCAACTAGAGGTTCCTCCTCCCTCTCTGCTGGGTAACGAAATGAGATTTCACCTGGACCGCTGGCTGTAGATTAAAAACAGGTGTGTTTACATGATGGATGGAGGAGGGGGGGGGAGGGGGGGAGGGGGAGGGGGAGGGGGGGATACACGTTAACTTTTAATTACAATTTTTGATGACACACACTGTTTGGAGATGTGAAACCGCAATCAGATTTTAGCTCACAGACTTTGTATGTGGGCGGACACAAAAAACACACACACACACACACACACACACACACACACACACACACACACACACACACACACACACACACACACATGCAGTATAGTTTGCAAACTCACACGCAACCCTAATCTCAAATGGGTCAAGCTCAGCCGAACTCTGGTTAATAAAAGATGTCTTCAGGCACTTCGGGGCCACAGAAATACTGGGGTCATCATTTCTGCATGACACACACACACACACACACACACACACACACACACACACACACACACACACATAATTATATATATACACTAAGCCCTCTCTGGAAACACTGATTTCTAGACTCATAGACACATTTCTTTTAATCTCTCCTTTATTTCCTTATTCTAGTTTTCTCCTTCCTTTTCTCTCTCTCTCTCACACACACACACACACACACACACACACACACATTTATATATACACTAAGCTCTCTCTCGAACCCAATTTCTCTTACACACAGACTTACACATATTTTATCCCTCCTTTACTTTCTTGTTTTATCCTTCTACAATTTATCTCAGGCACACACACACACACACACACACACACACACACACACACACACACACACACACACACACACACACACACACACAGCCTTGGATTACACCTTTTCGTTGTTACGTAACCTCTCAATGCGATGAGGCTCCCGTACGGAGCCATCAGAGGCAGATGTCTCTCTATTGGCTGTCTCCTCTCGCTCTCTCTCCGTCTCCGTCGTCCACCTCTCGTTCGATTCCCATTCGCCCTCGTCGCTCACACTTTATCACGGCCGGCCAGGTGATTTTACAAAAATTCCACAAGTGCGTGTCCTTAAAAAGACTGTTATCTTAAACCTTAAACTGTTGAACCGCTGCTCATTTGTGATTTATGCTTTTGGCAGAGAAGAAGAAATCAGTTGGAGACGGGAACAGAGATAGTGGTAATGAACAGACATTTGTTGTTGGGCCAGTGTGAAACCCAGTAATTGCTTCTTGTGGGTTGGCTCCGCCAGCTTTCTTTAAATTTTCATGCGTCATTATCCTCGATGTTGACTGATCCTCGCTGCCAATATTATGACAGCAGTCCCAAGTGAATGATGGGAAATATTGATGTCTGAGAACAGCCCGCAACCTCCGGCTCTGAACAGTGAAGCCAATCCTGGAGGGTCTTAAATTTGCATTAATGTCCACCAGGGGGCGACTCCTCTGGTTGTATAGAAGTCAAAGCTTCATGTCTTAAAGCTGCATTCTCTCTCCTGACCACCAGGGGGCGACTCCTCTGGTTGTATAGAAGTCTATAGAAAATGACTCTACTTCTCTCTTGATTTATTCCTCAGTAAACATTGTAAACATGAGTTTATGGTCTCAATCTCTAGTTTCAAGTCTTCTTCAATACAGCATGATGTTCATTTAGTAAATTATGGTCCATTTAGAGTCAAACAGACCATAAAGCAGGGGATGCTTTAGGGGCGGGGCTACAAGGTGATTGACAGGTCGACACTAAGAGTCGTCCGGTCTTCCAACTTTAGTCCTTTATTATTATGTTTTCAGTTCATGACAGTTAATTGTAACATTTTGGTCATTCGGACATTTAATCCTGCTTTACTCACCGGTTTTGTGACACAGATCGTGATTATTTCATCAACAAGGGCTAATATTTTCTTGTTAATGCACAGATTAGAATTTCCCCGTCATGCTAATGCTCTTTCCCATGGTGGTTCCCATCCTGGAGATCGGCTGCAGGTACTCTGTCCCTCCTGGTTGGATGAAAACGATAGCAGATCAAAGTTAGGCTCATGTGTGGAATGTATATTCACCTACCTGTGCAGGTTGTTTTGTGCATGGCCGACTGTAAAGGAGACGTAAACAGACGAGGAGACGCAGGTCAGAGATGTGAGTCTCGCATGAGGAGTGATATCAGCTGCAGCGAGAGACACTCTCACTCTCTCACCCTCCCTCGGCCTCTGCTCCCGTTTCCTCATATCCATCTTGTCCGAGTTAAAGAGAACCGAGCCGAGTCACGAGGAAACGTTGAGCTCTGAGCGTCCAAATGAGAGAGAGAGAGAGAGAGGGAGACAGATGGAGACACAGAGAGAGAGAGAGAGAGGGAGACGGAGAGAGAGAGAGGGAGACAGATGGAGACACAGAGAGAGAGAGAGAGAGAGAGGGAGGGAGACGGAGAGAGAGAGAGAGACAGAGGGAGAGAGAGAGAGCCAGAGAGAGAGGGAGAGAGGAGGAGAGGGAGAGATGGAGAGAGAGAGAGAGAGAGAGAGAGAGAGAGAGAGAGAGAGACAGAGAGAGAGAGAGAGAGAGGGAGAGAGAGAGAAAAGAGAGGAGAGAGAGAGGTGGAGGAGAGAGAGAGAGGAGGAGAGAGAGAGAGAGGAGAGGTGGAGAGAGAGAGAGAGAGGAGAGAGAGGGAGACAGAGAGAGAGAGAGAGGGAGAGAGAGAGAGAGAGATAGAGAGAGAGAGAGAGGTGGAGAGAGAGAGAGAGAGAGAGAGAGAGAGGGAGACAGAGAGAGAGAGAGAGGTGGAGAGAGAGAGAGAGAGATAGAGAGAGAGAGAGGTGGAGAGATAGAGATGGAGACAGAGAGAGAGCGACAGAGAGAGAGAGAGAAAGGGAGAGAGAGAGTTTTCTGGAACGTGTCGGCTCAAAGCCCGCTGCTGTACAGCAGTTTATTTATTTTTGCGTCATAATTGCGTTGGAGTCATCATTTAACAGCACATGAAGCTTAAAATAGACGCCGCGTAACAAGAATGCATCACCATAGAAACAAGGCGTTGAAAGAATAGACATGGGATCATGATTTCTTTATTTATATCTTCTGTCAAGAGAGAATAAAAAGCCTCTCTGGAAACACGGTTACGAGACGTCGTTGCCGACGGCAACGTGCTGGAGACCAACATGAAGGCGTTACTCCGATCAGAGTCACTCCTCTTAACGTCTTTGCACCTTTGAGCATTCTCGCTTCAACGTGTTTCTGTTCCACTTTGCGTTCCCTGTTATAGATCTGATGAGTTGCTGTCAGATGTGCAGGCCGTGTTATGTCAGCGTGACCCTCGGCGGAGGCCTCGTTTAATATCTACAGTGGTGAGCCGCGTGAAAGATGCCATACGTTTATCTTTCAGCGCGGGAGAAGAGACGTGGCGCAACGTGCACGTGGAGCTGTGCTCGTCACCTCCGCTGGCCGGGAACTAAACCAGGAAGTAAACCAGGAAGTAAACGAGGAACTAAACCAGGAAGTAAACCAGGAAGTAAACTAGGAACTAAACCAGGAAGTAAACCAGGAACTAAACTAGGAACTAAACCAGGAAGTAAACCAGGAAGTAAACCAGGTAGTAAACTAGGAACTAAACCAGGAAGTAAACTAGGAACTAAACCAGGAAGTAAACTAGGAACTAAACCAGGAAGTAAACCAGGAACTAAACTAGGAACTAAACCAGGAAGTAAACCAGGAAGTAAACCAGGTAGTAAACCAGGTAGTAAACTAGGAACTAAACCAGGAAGTAAACCAGGAAGTAAACTAGGAACTAAACCAGGAAGTAAACCAGGAACTAAACTAGGAACTAAACCAGGAAGTAAACCAGGAAGTAAACCAGGAACTAAACTAGGAACTAAACCAGGAAGTAAACCAGGAAGTAAACCAGGAAGTAAACCAGGAATTAAACCAGGAACTAAACCAGGAAGTAAACCAGGAACTAAACTAGGAACTAAACCAGGAACTAAACCAGGAAGTAAACCAGGAACTAAACCAGGAAGTAAACCAGGAAGTAAACCAGGAACTAAACTAGGAACTAAACCAGGAACTAAACCAGAAACTAAACTAGGAAGTAAACCAGGAACTAAAGCAGGAACTAAACCAGGAACTAAACCAGAAATCAGAAACTAAACTAGAAACTAAACTAGAAACTAAACCAGGAAGTAAACCAGGAAGTAAACCAGGAACTAAACTAGGAACTAAACCAGAAACTAAACCAGAAACTAAACTAGAAACTAAACCAGGAACTAATCCAGGAACTAAACCAGGAAGTAAACCAGGAACTAAACCAGAAACTAAACCAGGAAGTAAACCAAAAACTAAACTAGAAACTAAACTAGAAACTAAACCAGGAACTAATCCAGGAACTAAACCAGGAACTAAACCAGGAACACGTCTCCATCGATGTTGTGGAGTGAAACTAAGCACATGGATGGGGAGTTTAAGTTTAATCTTTAGGGGAAGCCAGCGGGTCGAGGGTATAGAAGTGTGATCTACGTCACCTGACAGCTGGGAACCTGGTAATAAAATAGTGTAAACTAGAACATTAAGACAGAAGTGTGTGATTAACATTCCCATGCTCGATTAGGTCTCAAAAGGTGTTGCAGCTACGTCGGGGTTGATACCATTTATCACAAAGAATCCCTCAAAATCCCACTTTAGGACACCGAAGACCTTGAGGAACGCCAGAGAAAGATCCGCGCTGTGATTAGGTATCAAAACCTTTTGACATTTGGAGATTTCTTCCAAAGAATAAAATAAGTTTTGGCGGTATGACGGCGAGCGTCCTCTGAAGGCCCCGTGTCTCTAGTTGGTGGCTGCCAAGTACATAAAATAAAATACAGTTTATTTATATAGCTTTTTATAGACAGAAGGTCACAAAGGGCTTGACGGGAGCAGAAAACTAAAAAATGTAAACAAAGTGACCGTACAAGGGGCCAAAACATTAAAAAAGCATAATAAAGTACACAATAAAAGAAAGCACAGTAAAATACACAATACAAACAAATAAATAAAAACGGATTAAAAGCAGGCCTTGGAGCATGAAACGCCAGTGTAAAGAGGCTGTGATGCTCCTAAAGGTCACAAAGGGTCGATTTATACAGCGAAGTCGGGTTTTGTCATCACACGTGAGTTCAACTGGGCTCTTTAGAGTCACAGTTAAAAACAAATACTCAAATACGCCATTTTTTTAATGTGAAAATAACAACAGAATAAATAAATTACACGGTATTTTTCCTAAATTGGGGATCTATCTGTGAAGGGGAGGCCTCGAGGGTACCATGGAACCCATTTCCATTTCGGGTTTCTTCAGGAAAGTGTGTTGCGCAATTCACGCCCCTTCCAGAGAAGCATCCAACATCCCGCCATCTTTGAACCTGAGCGCCCGCCCGCCTCCGAGAGCTCTCCGGGGGGGTTGACGGCCTGGATGTGGAGGGACGTGTGTGTCCTCTTTGAAAGGGTTCAATCTTTTCTCGCCCCCCTATTAACATTTAGCTGCAGCTCAACATGTGGCCTTTTAATATTCTGAACGCTTCCTCCCGTTATTTGCACGGTAGAAAGACGTCTCAATTCCACATTAAGGGCTCTTTGTGTGAGCGGCAGCGTGGAGCCACGGCCCTTATCCTCAATCTGACTTTCTATTGTTTTGGGGGAGGGTGGGGGGGGGCGGACGGGGGGAGGCGGGGAGGGCGGGAGGGGGGGCGGAGCCAGCGGTCAATCAGAGGAAAGTAGGACTGCTTTAATAGCTGCATGTGTGAATCCGCCCTTTGTTGGGGCAGCATGTCTAGACGGGGTGACGACCACACAGCGTCTCGTCTGTAACTTCACATAAAGAATCACACGTCCCACTTTTGTTCCTCTCGCTTTCTGAACTTCTGCTGCACTCAGACACAAGTCTCTCTTTTCTCTCTTCTTTTTTTCCTTGTGACTTTGTGGCACAAAGTCACAAGGAAGCGGACTAATTGAGACACATTAGGGTCTTTACTTCCCTGCGTGACTCTCGTTAAAAGGGATTCGGCTCTATATATTTTGGATGCAGGCGGATTTAAAAAAAAAAAAGGAAAAAAGAAGCCAGATATTGGATAATGTCTGGTATAAATCCGGCCCCCAGGAGAATACGATCATCCAGTCTGCGTGCCGTGCATTTATACCTCCACTATACCTTTTTTATGCGCTTCAAAAAAAATGGTAACAGCGTCGTAAAGAGGGACTCTGGAGGACCCGAATCAATACCTTTTCAGTTTTATATTCAGTTTTAGTCTCTCATCTGGAGACGCTTCGTGGAGGAACGCCGAGACGAGTTTCGTTGTAAAGCGATGCGATATATAAAAGGTGTGGATGGGATGTGACAAGAGAGGAACTTCTTCTTCTTCTTCTTCTTCTTCTTCTTCTTCTTCTTCTCCTTCTTCTTCTCCTTCTTCTTCTTCTCCTTCTTCTTCTTCTTCTTCTTCTTCTTTCTTCTCCTTCTCCTCCTTCTTCTTCCTCTTCTTCCTCTTCTTCTCCTTCTTTTTCTTCTTCTTCTTCCTCTTCTTCTTCTTCTTCTTCTTCTTCTTTTTTTCTTCTTCTTTTTCTACTTCTTCTTTTTCTTCTTTTTTTTCTTCTTTTTTTTTTCTTCTTCTTTTTCTTCTTTTTCTTCTTTTTTTTCTTCTTCTTCTTCTTCTTTTTCTTTTTCTTCTTCTTCTTCTTCTTTTTCTTCTTCTTCTTCTTCTTCCTCTTCTTCTTCTTCTTCTTCTTCTTCTTCTTCCTCCTCCTCTTCTTCTTCTTCTTCTTCTTCTTCATCTTCTTTTTCTTTTTCTTCCTCTCCTTCTCCTTTCTCCTCCTCTTCTTCTCCTTCTTCCTCTTCTAATCTTTCGCTGTTGGATCTGCTCCAGAAGGAGAGCGTGACTCACCTGAACGAACGCGCTGCTCTGGAGTCAGAAATATAGATGACGAGACATCCAAATGTTTCACCGTCTGGCCGATATAAATATCTATGACTCTACTGTACGTCTGCTGTTATTCGATATATCGATATCGACGTGCAAAACCTCCTATCTGCAAAATTATGCAGGAAAAGTGGGGAATAACCTCCTATCTGCACTTTGTATATATTTTTTTATTTTACTTTGTATTATGTATTGGGTATCCTTAACAAATAACATTCTGCAAAAGAGTTTTAAAAAAAATAGAAAAACTTTTTTTAATTAATTTTATTTATCCCACAGTCACTTAGTTACAGATTCTCTCCAAGTGCAGTTTTTGCATTTAAAATAAATAAATAATAATTCGTCTTTTATTTAATGACTTTTGCTTTTTTTTTATTTATTTAAAAATCATCACCTTTTTCCTCATTTGTCCTTTAAAGCACGTCCAAGCTAAACATCCTGTCTCTCCCACTTATTCTTAAAGGGTAAAATCCATATTTAATAGTAGTTTTCCGCCAACATAAACCCAAAGAGAAGATCAGCTGTCACGCCTTCGCCCGCGGAGCCCCGTCGGTTCTGCTGGTTTCAGATAGAGATCTCGGTAGCGAACCCCAGACCCCATTGTCCTCCACCCCCCATTGTCCCCCATTGTTCCCCATTGTCCCCCAATTGTTCCCCATGTCCCCCCATTGTCCCCCATTGTCCCCCATGTCCCCCATTGTCCCCTTATTGTGCCCCATGCCCCCCATTGTTCCCCATTGTCCCCCATTGTCCTCCATTGTTCCCCATGTCCCCTATTGTCCCCCATTGTTCCCCATGTCCCCCCATTATTCCCCATTGTCCCCCATTGTCCTCCATTGTTGCCCATGTCCCTCTACTGTCCCCCATTGTTCCCCATGTCCTCCCATTGTCCCCCATTGTTCCCCATTGTCCTCCATTGTCCCCCCATTGCTCCCCATTGTTCCCCCATTGTTCTCCATTGTCCTCCATTGTTCTCCATGTCCCCCCATTGTCCTCCCATTGTCCCCAATTGTTCCCCATTGTCCTCCATTGTCCCCCCATTGTTCCCCATGTTCCCCCATTGTCCTCCATTGTCCCCCCATTGTCCTCCATTGTCCCCCCATTGTCCCTCATTGTTCCCCATGTCCCCCCCATTGTCCTCCCATTGTTCCCCCATTGTCCCCCATTGTTCTCCATGTTCCCCCATTGTCCCTCATTGTCCCCCATTGTTCCCCATTGTCCTCCATTGTCCCCCATTGTTCCTCATTGTTCTCCATTGTTCCCCATTGTTCTCCATTGTTCCCCATTGTTCTCCATGTTCTCCCTGCTGCTCCTCGTTCCATGGGTTCACACCTCCGGGTCTGTGGGGCGTTTATCTGAAAGATGGAGGGAGACATAAGTTTGAGAGTTGGTAGCTGAGCGGAGAGAACGAAGGAGAGCATTCCCTCATCCCCGCCGAGGTTTAATTAGTGAATTTATCACATTTATAGACGAGACGTCCTCATTATAACTCTGTAATTGTCTTCACTTGTTGCTTTTTTTTAGATTATTTTATATTTTTTGAGTACGTCTTTCAAGAAGAATCCCGCAGGCGGTAAACAGATTTTAGAAGTAAATATAGATCAAAACGTTTTTTTTTTCTGAATAAATCAAAAGCCTGGTTTGTTATTCAAATATTACAACCGCATGCACGAAGATACGTCCGCTCTCTCTCCGGCCAGATGAGGATGACGATGATGATGAAGATCAAGAGTTTGGCTGGAGGAACATTAGTATGTTGACTGTTTTTATTTTATCTTTAAAACAACAGAGACGCTCGTGTCTTGATTCAGCCCGCTGACCTCGGCCTCCTAAAGTAACCCCGTCTTTAACTTCCATTTTAAAGTTTGTTTTGCAGTTTAATCTGAGCTGCGTGACTGAATTCATCCTCACGATCGTAAATAAATGCAGGATGTCCACCGGTTAAATATTTGCCACGTCGCTGGAAGAATCTAAAAGTCCAAATTGATATTCACACACTTGGATGTTTGCAGTTGTTTCTCTTTACGTTGCGTCTAACAGACGTTCATCGACTGTTTTTGTAACCGATTATTCCATCGATTGATCGGGTTGTGGGAGAAGAAATGCTTTTGCTTCATGAAGGAGGAAAGGTGAACACATAAAGAGAAGTATTCAGTAATATTATCCGTCAGAACTAAACCCATTAAGAGCTTTTGAGAAAACATTTTCAGATGTTTAGTATTCGAGTTACTGGAGTTTGTGCGCAGCTGTTCCATAGCGCCAATGATCAGAATGAGGTCGTTACAATAATACAACTTCATTTATTTAGTTCAGGTTTAGTACGTCAACACATTGTGTTCCTGTTCCCTTTATTTAGGCTGCTCACCTGTGTGACTTCGATGTTTGATCCAAGCCTTCATTTCCTCTCTCTGCGTGTGTGTGCGTGTGTGTGTGTGTGTGTGTGCGTGTGTGTGTGTGTGTGTCCGTCCTGCAGGTTGCAGCTCCGACTGCCAGCGCTGCGCGGCCGACCTCCAGACGGGCGTCGGCAGCGTGTGCCTGTGGTGCCGCGCGGCGAGGACCTGGCTGCTGGGAGACCACTGCGTCTCCAACTGCCCCCGGGGACACTACGGCTGGCACGGAGCCTGCATCAGTAAGCACCCCCTCCCCCCCACCCCCCTTTGCTTTTATACAGGGCACACAACAAGGTCAGAGGTCAGACTCGGGGGCTGTTACACCTGTAAGAAGAATCTATGTCACCACTTTTATGTTTTATTCATCACTCAAAGATCTTTAGAATTGGGGTCAGCGTGTTGACCTGGTAGGAGGTTTTTTTTTCTTAAATATAAGAAATACGGAATTCAGAGCCAGTGTTTAAAGAAAAAAAAAAAAAAAACACCTTCTGCTTCATGCATAAGTCGGTCAGAGGTTTATTCTTTATATTTTGCAGTGGAATACATTTTCAGGGCAAATCTCCTCGGGCTATAGCAGTACATCAGAAAAGTACTCACTCCCTGATACTATAATACATATAGTAACGCCCCAAAAGAACTTCAAATCCCCACATTTCCTCTCCCGGCTCCCTCCTGATGCTTTGACACTCGACTGCAAAGGAGGAAAAGCCCGTCGTTGTTTTAACGGTTGCTCTGCACTAAAAGGGAAGGTTTTCTTCTAAAGTAATAATGTGGATAATGTAGCCATCGCCACCCTCATTATTAACCTGTTATTACATCGTTATCTCCCGCTTTACAGCCGCCGACGTCATAAATATGCACCGCGCATGTTGGGCAACAGAAGTGTAGTTTTGCTCCCGAAAACATCCGGACGATGTCATCGAGCTTTAAACATTGAAATAATTCAAATTAATTAAAACTGTCACCGGCGTCAGAATGTCTGCTTGTCCATATTCAGACAGAGGACTCGGCTTCTACAGTCAGTCAGACTATTCACGGACGCTTCAGAGCAGCAGGTGTTCCAGTCTGACGAGTGACCGTGTTAACTGGTGACTCTCAGCCCAATGCGTATTTAAAACTGATTGAAGGCTGACCTCACGCTGACCTCAGGCTGACCTCAGGCTGACCTCACGCTGACCTCAGGCTGACCTCAGGCTGACCTCAGGCTGACCTCACGCTGACCTCACGCATTCGGCTGAGAGCCACCAGTTAACACGGGCACTGGTTGAACCGAAACACCGGCGGCATCTTTGCTGGTTAATGTTCTTCGTAGCTCCACAAGCTGTTGCACGCCACCGTACTTCTGTCACCAGTCTGCGAGTGAACACTAACGTGTGACATCACTGTTTACATCATCCTCATCAATATCACCTTCATAACGTCACCCTGCTCATCACCTTCACCCTCCTCACCCTCTCCCTTCACCCTCCTCACCCTCTCCCATCACCCTGCTCATCATCATCACCCTCCTCACCCTCTCCCTTCACCCTCCTCACCCTCTCCTTTCCTCTCTTCCTCCTCCCTCTCCCTTCACCCTGCTCATCGACCGCGTGATTATCCCAGTCATCACTGTTGTTGGTCTCATGCCCCTCTTCGTCCTCCTCCTCCTCATCACCACCACCACCACCACCACCACCATCACCACCACCACCACCATCATCAACATCACCACCACCATCATCATCATCATCATCATCGTCATCGTCATCATCCCCATTATGTGTGGAAGCCGCTGTTTGAGCTGCTGTAAAAAAAAATCCTGCACTCAGATTTAAATGCAGAGCGCGAGCAGGAAGCTTCGGGCTGTAAGAGTAAAACCCTCTGGGGTCTCATTTAGCTGAGCCCTGCACACACACACACACACACACACACACACACACACACACACACACACACACACACAATATATATAAGACACAAAGCCAGAGAGATGGAAATATCATTTCTATATACAGGTAACCTCTCACTCCTGCTGTTGATTCGGGCTGGAGGATGGATTTCGAGATTTAACGTTTCCATCATTTTATTTTTTTTTTGCTGGTGATGATTATTATTCAAGGCTGGATATGAGCTGTATGTGTGTGTGTGTGGCGGAGGGAGAGAGAGGGGCGGGGGGAGGATTGTGAGCAGCAGAGCAATCTGAGAATGATTAGACCCTTGATAGTGATTAGTGAGACTTATGAATATGTATCATTTTTTTAGGACTTGATATTTCAGCAGCTTTTAAGTCGTCCAACTTTTCCTGTGAGTTTTGAGTTTGTCACAGTGAGGATTAAACCAGCACTGATATGTGACACTGTGCTTCTCTGGGGTTGTACTTCCGTGCGTCGGTAGTGTAACGATGCTGCATTATTCCAATGTTTACCTCCTTCGTATATTCTCAGCAGTCGGCGTCGTGTTTACGCTGCATTATTCTATTTCATCTCACAGTTTGCTTTGTTGTCGCGCTTTAACCATACGCTGTTTCCATGACCTCTTTTCTCAACGTGGAATCCTTTAAAGGGGACAGAGCGTGAAAAAACTTTCCTCAGAGCTTCTGCTTCACTCAGGAGACCGTTGTTCGTGCTCCGTATGAAACGAGAAGTCACTGTTGACTTCCGTAGTTATTTTAACTCAAACCACGATCTTTTCCTAAACCCAACTAAGTCGTTTCTTGTGAAGACGGAAGTTTATTTTTTTAAAGACTTTTGTAGGAAAAAAGACATCATGCATGAGGACACGTTGATGCCAGGTGGCAACCTCCGGATATGACGAGTGAAGCCGATGCTTCATGTGTTAAAGCTGCATTCTCTCTCCTGACCACCAGGGGGCGACTCCTCTGGTTGTATAGAAGTCAAAGCTTCATGTGTTAAAGCTGCATTCTCTCTCCTGACCACCAGGGGGCGACTCCTCTGGTTGTATAGAAGTCAAAGCTTCATGTGTTAAAGCTGCATTCTCTCTCCTGACCACCAGGGGGCGACTCCTCTGGTTGTATAGAAGTCAAAGCTTCATGTGTTAAAGCTGCATTCTCTCTCCTGACCACCAGGGGGCGACTCCTCTGGTTGTATAGAAGTCTATAGAAAATGACTCTACTTCTCTCTTGATTTATTCCCTCAGTAAACATTGTAAACATGAGTTTATGTCTCAATCTCTAGTTTCAAGTCTTCTTCAATACAGCATGATGTTCATTTAGTAAATTATGGTCCATTTAGAGTCAAACAGACCATAAAGCAGGGGATGCTTTAGGGCGGGGCTACAAGGTGATTGACAGGTCTCTACGTCACTCCTCCTCAGTCCACATATGGTAACTTACGTTCCGAAAAAAGCAACATGGTGACGGCCGTAATCCAATATGGTGGACGGTAAAACTTGAGGCTTCATAACATCAGTCCACAAACCAACTGGTGACGTTACCATGACTACGTTCACTTGTTATACACAGTCTGTGGTTGGTACAGGTATATTCAGACAGAATGAGTTAAATAAAGTGTTCCTTGAACATTAAAGCACGTAAACCTTAAACATAAGTGTGAACATGAAAATGAACACGATTAACTTTCATCTCACGTTAACGAACTTGTCTTTTCTTTCTCTTTAACCCAGGGTGTTTCCCGTCATGTGACGCCTGCAGTGGGTCGGGGCCCCTCTCCTGCACTTCCTGCCCCGCCGGCAGCATTCTGCTGCCCTCGGGCCTCTGCGCTCCCAGGTGCCCCCCCGGTTACTATGACAACGGCCACAGGATCTGTCAGGGTAAGCTGTACCGGCCCGAAAGAGACGACCCATCGAAAAGAGCTAGAGACGCTGCTTCTCATCCAGAAGCTCCGGGACTCCTAATGAGTTACACGGGGTGGACAAAATAATAAGAACACTAGACAGAACTGTAGTTCTAGTAAAGTCCTCATCTCTGAGGTCTTGATTCTTCATTTAGCTCCTGTTCATCCGCAGTAACCTCCTGCATCACACATGTGTCTGCAGTGTTTCTGCACCCGCAGCTGAAGCCAGAACCCCTCCACGGTGTCTGTGTTCTCTACGTGGCCTCGATCGCACCGCGTGCAGCGGCCGTAAAGCCTTTAATCACACCGACACACACTTCTGCCTGCTATTCAGGGCGATTTCACTCAACCTGTCCAGCAGCTTTAGTGAGCGAGAAGCGGCGAGGCGGAGCGAGGCGGAGCGAGGCGGAGCGAGGCGGAGCGAGGCGGCTCCGTCCTCTGCTGATACACAAACACAGCCCTCGGTTACGAGTCACGGAGGCTTTAAACCAGCAGCAACGTAAGGAGAAGGACTCCTGAAGGAAGGCTTTCATGCACACAGACTAGTTATATCCTATTAAAACACACTAAATCAAATACACACATTCATGTTGGATGTAATAATAATAATAATAATAATAATAATAATAATAATAATAAGATAATAAGGAGAAGAAGCCTGAAGAGCAGGTGGATCGTTGGCAAACTCACGTCAGAAGTCGTGGTTTCTGACTTGAGTCCATCAAAAGCCACATTCAGGCCCGCTTATTATATACGACCGCCCCCTCCTCCCCCATCCTCCCTCCCTCTCCCCCTCCCCCCACCGTCCGCTGCTCACCTGACCTCCGTGTCGACCTCTCTGTCTCCGGCAGCGTGTGACGGCCAGTGCCTGGCGTGCGACATGCCCGGGGTCTGCACGTCCTGCCGCGACCCGGCCAAGGTGCTGCTGTTCGGGGAATGCCAGTACGACAGCTGCGCCCACCAGTACTACCTCAACACCACGACCCGGACCTGCAGAGGTACACACACACACACACACACACACACACACACACACACACACACACACACACACACACACACACACACACACACAAGGAAAAAGTGTCAAACCCAGGATTATAAACTCAAGCTTACCGCTGGAGGCGAGAGGAGCCGCTCAACATCGACTGGTCCGACCGCGAGCTGCTAGTCAGCCCTCTGAACCCACAGCGGTCTCCTCCTCCTCTTCTTCTTCTTCTTCTTCTTCTTCTTCCTCCTCCTCTTCCTCCTTCTCTTCTTCCTCCTTTTCCTCCTCTTCTCTTCTTCCTCCTCCTCCCTCTCCTCCTCTTCTTCTCTTTTTCCTCCTCTTCATCCTTCTCTCCTCCTCTTCCTCCTTCTTTTCCTACTTCTCATCTTCCTCCTCCTCCTCTACCTCTCCCTCCTCCTCTACCTCTTCCTCTTCCTCCTCCTCCTCCTCCTCCTCCT
>JACSYO010001509.1:47500-80000 GCA_016806645.1 Ophiodon elongatus
CCTGATTCCCACCGGTTGACGCGGCGACTCCCGGTTGATTGCGAAATACACCGGGCGTTACGTTGATAGAGTCTCGAACGGCGGCTTGAACGCTTTCGACTGTCCCGCCTGCAGACACGACCTCGTGAAAAAGCCTCGGGTCCATTTTATCCAAATTATGGTCCATTTAGAGTCAAACAGACCATAAAGCAGGAGACGCTTTAGGGCGGGGCTTACTGTGATTGACAGGTCACTACCGCTACCAGAGACGTATACGCCGTCTCTACGTCCCTCCTCCAAAGCTCTCCTCCGAGATGGCGACGGCAAAATTCGCCAAACTCGAGGCTTCAAAACGTCCCCATGACTACGTCACCATGACTACGTCCCAGTGACTACGTCCACTTCTTAGACACAGTCTGTGTATGAGACCTTTTAAAGCTGCAGCGCGCGGGGTTTTTGCATCATTTTCTTTTAGCAGACATGAGATAGCAAGCAGTCACCTGTTGCCTTCAGCAGCTGCGTTGACTTCCTTTGACTCCCGAGGCGACGCAAGATTTAAAAATTCAGACAGATTGATTCATTGTTGAAATGAGAAATATGCGAATGAGGCTTCAGACCTCCGCTCATGCAGGTCAGGGACAATTCACAAGAGACGTGCGTGACAAAACATGCAGTTATTGAAAAGGGACAGACGGAAAAGTGGTTTTTTTTTTTTTTTTTTTTTTTTTTTTAATCTCCGCTCTTAAAAAAGGAGTTAAAGTCAGACGTTTGTAATAACAGACTGCCGACGTTAACGGCCCATTAGGAGCTTCCTGTTGCCACAATGCTAATTGCTTCTCCTGAATAACACTGAGAGGAGCATTGTCTGCCGAGGCCGGTCATTAGAGGAGCCTTGTACTTTTTATTTTCTGGGCTTTCATGTTCAAACCGGGCTCGTTAACCTGCAGGCGGAGACTCCGAGGCCTTCAGGATCTCTCCGCGGTCGCCAGATGATTTATGAAATTTGAAAGGGCATAATTGTAATACAGAAATATATTATCATGAGCCCCCTTTTGTGATAAATGCTTTCTTCTTGTGAAATAATGAAAACTTTTTTTTTTCAGCCTCCAGGCTTCAACTAATCCATTAGTTAATCCTGTGAAATAGCCCGGAACCAAATTACTTTTTGTTGTTGTTTCTTTCTTTTCTTTTTTTTTTTTTTGCCAGCCACGAAGAAAAAAAAGAAAAGTTGAGAGAAACCTTTGTGCTTTTTTTTTTTTTTTATTTTTTTTTTTAATTTTAGACGTATATTCTCATTTGTGAGTTTAATTGCGTGGCCGAAAAAAGATTTTTTTTTTTTGGGGTGGGGAATTCAGAGTGCCTGTTGGCGTCGTTAGAGGAGATATAATGAGATTACAAACGCGGCTTCTCAAAAGAGCTGATCTTTAAAAAGTTCCCCAACAAAGTCGCTTCCAATTAGAGCCAACTTTTGAAATGCCACGCCAAGACCCCGACGCCTCGCTCGTATTTCACCAGCCGTCTCACACACACACGCACGCACACGCACACGCACACGCACACACACACACACGTTTTAATTTCATGACCTTGTCTCATCCCGACACCCACTCACTCTGATCCAGCTGCAATTTTAATTGGACAAATTTAATGCATTAAAATGCATTAAATCTGGTTATTAGAGGCTCTACGTTTTTTCACTCCTGTGAAAGGGTTTTACTCTAATTTATTATTACAAATTAATTTACTTGTGAAACCTGTCAATTTTATTTTATTTTGTTGTCTGAGACAAATGTACAGCTTTTTATTTTTATCTGGTCAAAGCTAATCCGACATCATATCCCAACACTATTAGATTATGAGTGCATATTATAGTAAATGTTATAACCTTTAAACCTGAGTACCTCTTATCTTTCTTTCATATATCATATATCATTCTGATAAAATCTCATAATGTGTGTTTGCTTTAATCCTGTTTCTGATATTTTGTTTGTGATTCACCTCGAAGATGGAAACCTTTTTCCAGTTAAACTAAGTGTCTCAAGTTCACTTCAGCTTTAGATAGATGGATGGATGGATGGATGGATGGATGGATGGATGGATGGATGGATGATAGATGGATGGATGGATGGATAGATGGATGGATAGATGGATGGATGGATGGATGGATGGATGGATGGATGATAGATGGATGGATAGATGGATGGATAGATGGATAGATGGATGGATGGATAGATGGATGGACGGATGGATGGATAGATGGATGGATGGATGGATAGATAGATAGATAGATGGATGGATGGACGGATGGATGGATAGATGGATGGATAGATGGATAGATGGATAGATAGATAGATAGATATATAGATAGATAGATAGATAGATAGATAGATGGATATATAGATAGATAGATAGATAGATAGATAGATAGATAGATAGATAGATAGATAGATAGATAGATAGATAGATAGATAGATAGATAGATAGATAGATAGATGGATGGATACTTTATTAATCCTGGAAGGGGAAATTCTTTTGGTACAGCAGCATTTTTACATAAGAAAAGAACAATTTTACATAAGAAAGAACAATATATTCAAAAATAGAAAAGAAGAAGAAGAAAAATTGGAAAAATAAGACAAATGCACAATATATACAACAAATAGAATAATAATAATAAATGAAATGATTGCACTTAAGATAACTGCTGTCTGTCCTCTCAGTGAACACCCGGCCCCCGGCCCTGCGGGTCAACGGGTCCCTGCTGGTGCCCCTCGGCGGGTTGGCCCCGCTGCCCCTCGCCCTGCTGCAGGCCGAGGACCCCGACAGTCCACCCGAGCGCCTCGTCTTCCAGCTGGTCCAGGAGCCCGCTAACGGGCGGCTGGTCCTGTTCAGAGGGGAGGGGGCAGGAGGGGAGGGGGCAGGAGGGGAGGAGGCAGGAGAGGAGGGAGGGAAGGCCGGCCGAGACCTGACCGGGGACGACACCTTCACCTGGGCGGAGCTGAGATCCGGCCGGGTCCGGTTCAGACACCGGAGAGACGGAGCCAGGTCAGTGGAGAAAGAAAAATAACTCAAAAACTGGTCAACGTGAGCTTGTGTTGATGATGATTATTATTCAACATCAAATTGCTTATTTTTCTATTCCTGTGACGTATGTTTTTCAACATTATTATATTATTATCTATTTTTTCCCTTTGTTAAGTGTTGTTGAGTTTCTTGAAAAGCGCTTCCTAAATTATTACATCTATTATTATTATTGTTACTATTATTATTCGTAGTAGTAGTAGTAGTATTGTTGTTGTTGTTATTATTATTGTAATTATTAGTATTAGATAGCTAGTGATATGCAGTTTCTAGCAGAAATTTAAAAGCATCTACAACCTCAGTGTTTAATGTCAGTAATTGGTATCAATGCCTCACGGTGAGGGATTATCATTATGCGCTGACTTTCAACACGGACATAGGAAAAACACCCATAATGCAACAGGCAGAAAGACCCACAGCAGCAGGAAATAAACTGGAAAGTTGGTCCGGGGAAATAAAAGTAATGTTTCGGTCCGTCATGAGCCTCCAGAAAAGCTTCAGCACTCCATTTCCTCTCGTGCTGTTTTAATGATGGCGGTGGAGAAGGATGTGGTGGAGAATTGAAGAGGAGGAGGGTTGATTCACTGGTGGACGGGTTCCTTGACGTAGGTTTCCTTGCAGGAACTGTGTCAAGATGAAAATTCATTTAGATCGACAGCAGTTAAAAATAAATTGGGGGGGTGGGGGGGGGTTTTGAGTCGCTCTGGGATAGTTGCGCAATAACCATCTGCAGTTCAATCCCATCTCACTGCCTTGGATCAGATGAAAGCAGAGTTTTAAATGGGGTCCATTAATCTTCATGTTGCTCCATGAATGTGATCCTGGTAATGATCCACAAATACGTTGGGATTTTTAAAAAATAACATAACTTTTGTCCCGAGGGAGTCGTGAGCGAACAGAGAAGTTTTAATTGATCTGTGTGGTTTCTCATGGAACCGCGTCAACGGCTTTCAATCGCATCCGTCTCCAACACGCGTGTTGATTCACACGCTGCTGCAGCAGTAACCGTGGAGATGAGTCACAGCGGCTCCTTTTTGATGTGCACAGCGGCGCCGAGGTTTTTTTTTTCACGCTGTTATTGCGCAACAGTTCTGCTGCCTGTTGCGATAAAGTTTAACCGGGGGATCCGCCTCGCCTCGTTGTGGCTCACCGGTGAGCAGCATGCCTCCAATTAGAGAGCGCAGATGAAACAGCAGCTGACGCCTTCAGGTCGCTGTCGTGGGTTAATCTTCATCCCGCCTCGACGCCTCGACGCCGCGATGCCGCGATGGGAACACGGCGTTTTGATCGCACGTCAGCCGGTTGAAAAAAAATAATAGTTCACTTTAATTCGTATACGACCCACGTATTCACGTAGAGCCAGGGCCGCCTCTGAGGAGGTCATGTGATGGAGTATGAAGAGATTTCACAATCTTTTATTAAACCTAACTAAGTATTTCATCATCTTTATTAAACCTAACTAAGTATTTCATCATCTTTTATTAAACCTAACTAAGTATTTCATCATCTTTTATTAAACCTAACTAAGTATTTCATCTTTTATTAAACCTAACTAAGTATTTCATCATCTTTTATTAAACCTAACTAAGTATTTCATCATCTTTTATTAAACCTAACTAAGTATTTCATCATCTTTTATTAAACCTAACTAAGTATTTCATCATCTTTTATTAAACCTAACTAAGTATTTCATCATCTTTTACATTTGTGTCTCGTATAAAACCAAAATTCAACGCTGACTTATTTTAACTTTCTTTTTAAAAGATTGCACGTTAAGAGTTACGTAACATACGTACTTAATTCAACCCAAACCCACAATCTTTTCCTCAACCTAACCAAGTGGTTCTGTTGCCTAAACACAGGTTATAATGACAATAATAATTAACTTTTTTTTTGTAAGCTCATCATCCCAAAACCTTGCACGAGGACACGTTTCCCACAGCGAGTCACCAAGACACCAAACCAGGTGCAGGAGAATAACCTCAGTGTTCCCCGAGAAGAACGACAGTGTGCTGATGCAACGCTGCAAATCTCTGGAGAGAGAGAGAGAGAGAGAGAGAGGGAGAGAGGGAGAGAGAGAGAGAGAGAGAGAGAGGGGGAGAGAGAGAGAGGGAGAGAGAGAGAGAGAGAGAGACACAGAGAGAGAGAGAGAGAGAGAGAGAGGGAGAGAGAGAGAGAGAGAGAGAGAGAGGGGAGAGAGAGAGAGAGATGGAGAGGGAGAGAGAGAGAGAGAGAGAGAGAGAGAGGAGAGAGAGAGAGAGGGAGAGGAGAGAGAGAGAGAGAGAGAGAGAGGGAGAGAGAGAGAGAGAGAGAGAGAGAGAGAGAGGGGGAGAGAGAGAGAGGGAGAGAGAGAGAGAGAGAGAGAGAGAGAGAGAGAGAGAGAGAGAGAGAGAGGGAGGATTACGTATGAGGACAGAAGGAGACGAGTGAAACTGACACTTTATTTGCTAATTTTTGTGACGTAACTGTGTGAAACTGGTGACGGTGTCTGACTGCACAGAGACCTTCAGGTCTGACAGCTGACTCATCAAAGGGTCGTCCTCCTTTGGACCCGCGTCACTCAGAATCTCCCTGTTTTACATCAGTTTCCTACTCATCCTCCCTCATCCATCATCGTGAGGAAGAAACTACTCTTTGTTATGCTTCTCCACGTATTTATTCACGTTCTCCTTTAATTAGGCTCCTGTCTGTGAAACAGTGCAAAGCAACAGAAAGGCTACATTATCTGTCTGTGCTTTAAATGCATCTGGTATTTAAAGACATTTACATTTCTCCTTTTGATAAAACGTGTGCCACGTCTCCACTGACGTGACATGAAGCACCTTGACTCCCTCTCCCTCCTCTCCCTCCTCTCCCCCCTCTCCCTCCTCTCCCTCCTCCTCTTCCTCCTCTCTCTTCCTCCTCTTCCTCCTCTCCCTCCTCACCTCCCTCCTCTTCCTCCTCTCCCTCCTCTCCTCCCTCCTCTCACTCCTCTCCCTCCTCTTCCTCCTCTCCCCCTCTCCCTCCTCTCCCTCCTCTCCCTCCTCTTCCTCCCTCCCTCTCCCTCCTCTTCCTCCTCTCCCTCCTCTCCCTCCTCTTCCTCCTCTTCCTCCTCTCCCTCCTCTCCTCCCTCCTCTCCCTCCTCTTCCTCCTCTCCCTCCCCCCTCGCCCTCCTCTCCCGCCCTCCTCTCCCTTCCTCTTCCTCCTCTTCCTCCTCTCCCTCCTCTCCTCCCTCTCCCTCCTCTCCCCCTCTCCCTCCTCTTCCTCCTCTTCCTCCTCTTCCTCCTCTCCCTCCTCTCCCTCCTCTCCCTCCCTCCTCTTCCTCCTCTCCTCCTTCTCCCCCTCTCCCTCCTCTTCCTCCTCTTCCTCCTCTTCCTCCTCTCCCTCCTCTCCCTCCTCTCCCTCCCTCCTCTTCCTCCTCTCCTCCTTCTCCCTCCTCTCCCTCCTCTTCCTCTCCCTCCTCTTCCTCTTCCTCTCCCTCCTCTCCCTTCCTCTTCCTCCTCTTCCTCCTCTCCCTCCTCTCCCTCCTCTTCCTCCCCTCCCTCCTCTCCCTCCTCTCCTCTCCCTCCCTCCTCTCCCTCCTCTCCCTCCTCTCCCCCTCTTCCTCCTCTCCCTCCTCTCCTCCCTCTCCCTCCTCTCCCCCTCTCCCTCCTCTCCCTCCTCTCCCTCCTCTCCTCCTCTTCCTCCTCTCCCTCCTCTCCCTCCCTGACATTTCATCTTTTCCTGCTCTTGTTAGTGGCCCGTCCGCCTGCCGCCTGTTTGATTTATGCAGCTTCCTGGTTGGAAAAGTTCATTTCCATTAACCCACACGCTACATTTACACTTCCCTCCTTTTAATGCGGCCGAATTTGCATTTGTTCTGCATGTTGTGTTGCCGTATCCGACGGCGTGATTAACCGGTGTGAGTCTCAGCGCCCGGAGATCAAAGAGGCCGCTGATATGTAAAGAAAGAATTCAAGCCGCCTCTTTAGAGCTCAGCCCGGAGACGGGTTTCCTCCCTACAGCTGTTCTGGCTTATTCCTGCAACAAGTCTGTGTCTCTTTGAGTTTGGGCCCGATGTCCGTTCAGCCAATCGGAATCGACGCGTTCATCAGAGAACTCAGTCCTGACTCAGCTGGTCTGGCCTCGAAACGCAGGCAAAGCCAGTGAATTAGCAAAATGTGGTCCACTGCCCAGTTTTGAGCCATTAGATTAATGGAGACAATAAAACGTAAAGCCCCAAATAGGATTTAATCTGCATATTATAGCCATATTTGTCAAATTATGTGGAGTGGGGGATAATGGCTGCAGACACAGAGCCACAAACAAACGCTCTCAGGCTTGATTCCCTTTAGAGTCCAGCAGAGGAAAAACATGTTGTGTCCAAATGTGCTGTTCACACACTACAAGTCACCACACAAAGGTATTAGGGTCGGAAATAATGGGAAAATGAGAAGAGGAGGGGATTTATTTTCATAGTGCATTTTGAGATTAAAGTCGAAATGTCAAGAATAAGGTTGAGCTGTTAGTATTAGTGCCGGGCAAAAGAAAAAAATAAGCATAACATTATGTTTTTTTGGTGTGTGGAGTCAACTTTTTGACTTTCAAAATGTTGAAAATCAAGTAAATATTTTCAGAATAAAGAGAAAAAGGTTAAGAATGAAGTTGAAATGTTGCGAATGAAGTTGAACTGAGAATAATGAAATTGAGAAAAGGAAGATTTTTTTTATTATGCATTTTGAGTTGAAATGATGAGAATAAGGTCTAACCTTCAGTATTTGTGTTGGGCATAATATATGTTTTTATATATTAGAAAAAAAAAAAAATATGTTGGATTTTTTTGCATTCGGAGAACTAAAGTTTTCATGTTAAGAATACCAAACTACTAGAATCACCACATATACTGAAACTTTATTCTCGTAAAAGCAATTAAAACCAATCTTTTTTTAATTCTTTCCCTTTTGTCTGGCCCTAATACTCACAACAAAGTCGCTGCAGATATAAAGACAACAAAACATCCAGTCGTGAGCGGCGGTGGGCTGAATGAGCTAACTTCTTTTCACCTGTCAAAAGAAGGTATTTTCAACCGTCACTGCCTCAGAAGAACATGTCAAGTGTAAAGTCACAAACTGAGTTGTACATCTCAAGTGGCGTACTTTGGTATTGAGAAGTATTAGTACACGTATACAAGCACGCAGATCAAAAGCTGCTCCATTTTTGTCTCAAGGCTGCATTAAGAGAAAGAAAATCCAATTTTCAGCTTACATGAATCCAGCAAATATACCAGTCACATATGTTACCTGTGCATAAAAAGAGATTCAGAAGCAATATGTTACTTTAATAAGCTGTCCAATATATATTTAATGGCCCAAAATTATTCTAACCATAAGAAATGCTGTAAAGCTGTGACCGGTCTCACTTCTGTTGCAAGAAATTGTAATTCAAAAAGAGTTTTATCATTGTTGAAAGGCGCCGTGAGAATGGGAACATGGTGACAGATGAGAGCAGCAGCACCACGAGCCTCGAGAACAGCTCCGGTGCTCCAGTCACATATTCTCAGAGTCGCTGGATGAATGAATGAACACCATTTTTCCAAAGGTTATTATTACCTGAAAATGATTCTGAAACCCCTCGCACCCTTTATGAAAGCATCAGAATCCATCCAGGTCTTCTCTGTAACCGTGTGCATGCTAATTCAACATGACATCGTCAATTAATTATGCCACAAGAAACAGTTGACATATTAAATTATGACTATTGACTTTTTAGAATGCGCTTCATGAGTGAATAAACTATCCAACTGACCACAGTTAGCAGTACTGTAATGTATATGTACTCTTTATGCTCCACACCAGTGGTGGAATGAATTTATATACTTGAGTACTGTACAATTTTAAGATACTTGTACTTTACTTGAGTATCCATTGTATGCTACTTTATACTTCTACTCCACTACATTTTGGAAGCCACGATACATCGTAATGATACATCGTAGCGATACATCGTAGCGATACATCGTAGCGATACATCGTAACGATACATCGTAATGATACATCGTAGCGATACATCGTAGCGATACATCGTAGCGATACATCGTAACGATACATCGTAACGATACAGCGTAACGATACATCGTAATGATACAGCGTAACAATACATCGTAATGATACAGCGTAGCGATACAGCGTAGCGATACATCGTAACGATACACCGTAACGATACATCGCAACGATACACCGTAGCGATACATCGTAGCGATACATCGTAACGATACAGCGTAACGATACAGCGTAGCGATACATCGTAAAACAATACATCGTAGCAATACATCGTAACAATACAGCTTAACAATACATCGTAACAATACATCGTAACAATACATCGTAACAATACATCGTAGCAATACATCGTAATGAAACTACTTGGTTAAGGTTAGAAAAACATCATTGTTTGGGTTTGTCTTGTAATAATGTTACATCGTAACAATGTAATGTAACACTTACTTAACAACGTAACATACCATCGTAACAATGTAACAATGTAAAATACCATCGTAACAATGTAACATAGCAACGTAACATAACACGGTTGTGTAATAACGTAAGATCGCAACGTAAGATTACAACATAACATCATAACGTAACAAAAATGTCCAATTTTAATGTACCTATGATTTGCGGAAACGTACAATGCCAACATTTTGGGCTGGTTACTTTTCAGTTTCAGATTAATAAATCTAAATCAACTAATTAATTATGATGTATCGTCACAGCTTAAACTACCCAGCAGTATAGAAATTAGTTAAAATTAGCCCCACCTGTACCAGCTGCAACATTAAAGCGATCAACTCATTCATGCTTCAAAAATCCACTGTTATTGTAAACATAATTCTTAATATGAGTACTTTGTCTGTTTTAATGCTAATACTTAAATAACATTTTGAATGCAGGACATCTACTTGTACTTGAGTATTTTTACACTGTGCATTACTACCAAAAACTTAAGTTAAACATCTTCTTCCTCCACTCTCTGGAACTGTGATGAATTTCACAAGATTTGTATCTTTAGAGCAGAGAACAGTCAGAGGACGCTATCTGCACGACACAGAGCACCACATATTGATATTCAGAGAACAGGAAGCAGCAGGAGTTATGGAAAATACAACACCAACGTTGTCTCATTTGCAAACAAAACTTATTTCAGTTCATTAAAATAAACAAAAGTGACATTTAGATGCTAGTTTTGCACCTTTATAAAAGACTTCACACGCTTCAGCTGGTAGCCAGTCGTTTTGGTCTCCGGCAGCACTTCGCTGTGTCCCGGCCCTCAGCCCCAGGGACTTGTGGGTAATAAGCCTGGTCAGAGGAGACGCCGTAGATGAGGAGTGTGTGTGAGCAGGTGGGCTGTGTGTGGCGTGACCGTCCTCCACCGAGGTGATTAGGGCTAATGACGACGCACCAGGGGAGCCACACTGGACTCGTTCTCCCAGAAAGCTCCAGGGCGAGCTAGCGGCTTTCTGTAGGTCATGTTTATTAAAAGTGAGTCCAGCAATCAGAGAGAGAGAATGAACTTTGACCTCTTTAATTCAAGGCTGTTTTTAGATGATCTGATTTCAAGTGATATTAACAATATCTCTTTATTTTTGTCTCTCCTTCTTTCTTTACTTCTTTACTTCTTTCCTTCTTTTTTCTTTTGCAACTTCTTTCTGTCTCTTTCTTTCTTTCTTTCTCTCTTTCCTTCTCGCTCTCTTTCTCTTTTTCTTTCGCTCTCTTTCTTTCTTTACTTCTTTCTTTCTTTACTTCCTTTTTTACTTATTTCTCTCTCTTTTTCTTTCTTTCTTTTTCTTTCTTTCCCCCTTTCCGTAGGACCGGTGAGTTCACCTTGCGTGTCGCTGACCCCGAGCTGTTTTCGAAACCAGAAACCATTCAAGTCCAAGCCGTGTCGATGCAGGTAGGTTCTGTACGCTAACACACACTCTCTCTCCTCAGCTCACTCTCTCCTCAGCTCACTCTCTCCTCAGCTCACTCTCTCCTCAGCTCACTCTCTCTCTCCTCAGCTCACTCTCTCCTCAGCTCACTCTCCCCTCAGCTCACTCTCTCCTCAGCTCTCTCTCTCCTCAGCTCACTCTCTCCTCAGCTCTCTCTCTCCTCAGCTCACTCTCTCCTCAGCTCTCTCTCTCCTCAGCTCACTCTCTCCTCAGCTCACTCTCTCCTCAGCTCTCTCTCTCCTCAGCTCACTCTTTCCTCAGCTCACTCTCTCCTCAGCTCTCTCTCTCCTCAGCTCACTCTCTCCTCAGCTCTCTCTCTCCTCAGCTCACTCTCTCCTCAGCTCACTCTCTCCTCAGCTCACTCTCTCCTCAGCTCTCTCTCTCCTCAGCTCACGCTCTCTCTCCTCAGCTCACTCTCTCCTCGGCTCACTCTTTCCTCAGCTCACTCTCTCCTCAGCTCTCTCTCTCCTCAGCTCTCTCTCTCCTCAGCTCTCTCTCTCCTCAGCTCTCTCTCTCCTCAGCTCACTCTCTCCTCAGCTCTCTCTCTCCTCAGCTCACTCTCTCCTCAGCTCTCTCTCTCCTCAGCTCACTCTCTCCTCAGCTCACTCTCTCCTCAGCTCACTCTCAACAAGGCGCCCATTCCAACAAAGACTCCAGAGAAATAAAGTGCCCTAAAACATAAAACCCACAGACTGTAAATTATTGCACCATAAGTGTATTCTCCCAGCAAAGAAATTTACAACAAATATAGATATCTCATAAAGACGTCTGCTGTGCAGATAATATTACAGATAATAGAGAAAAATACTCTGCCAGGGCACATTTGTTTCCAAATTTAGTTTACTGTGAAACAATAGACCATCTCGATCCGTGCTCCGAGGTTCAAATGCCAAGTCGATACTCGTGTCCTCGTTGAGGAAGGTTTCCCCTCGGGGAGAAGAGTCTGATCCTCAGTTTGGAACGAGCTTACGCTGTTTATTGTTATTAATGCTTTAAGGGCCGGAGGTGTCGTTCTCACGTTGACTCTCAAGTGAATGTCTGATGGATGAATGTGACACAGCGAGCAGAAGAAGGACACCAGCTCACTCTCCACGAGCAAAAGCACAACCATACCATTCGGTGCCTCGGTATTCTTTACTGTTCCTTCAGTATTTCAGACATCTATGAATCTGTATTTGACGTCTCACAAAGCTCTTGGCTTGAGTCTTTTTCTTTGGCCAAATTCATTTAGAATCCTCATGGACTTTTTTTACAGTTGTCATGAGAACAGAACAACTCGATCCTTTAGTGCAGCGGTCCTCAACCTTTTAATATTAATATTAATATGTATTAATATACTATATTTCAGCGGTCCTCAACCTTTTTTTGCGCCACGGACCGGTTTCGTGTACGACAATATTTTCACGGACCGGCCTTCAAGGTGTGGGCGATAAATATGACGTAATAAATATGACGTAATAAAATGATACGACCGGCATGAAAATAACTATAAAGTACATAAAATATAGAACTCACCATTAAGCTGAATTATCTCCACATATTCTGCAGAGTGAGAATCTCCTGGAGGATGAACCGTATTTTAAGCAGGACTCCTGATGTTGTCTTTAATAAAGCTTTCTTCTTCTTGGAAGTCGTAGGCTCTTCTTCTTCTTCTTCTTCTTCTTCTTCTTCTTCTTCTTCTTCTTCTTCTTCTTCTTCTTCTTCTTCTGTCTCCTCATTGGTTCTTTTCCCCTTCTTCTTCTTCTTCTTCTTCTTCTTCTTCTTCATCTTCTTCTTCTGTCTCCTCATTGGTTCTTTTCCCCTTCTTCTTCTTCTTCTTCTTCTTCTTCTTCATCTTCTTCTTCTGTCTCCTCATTGGTTCTTTTCCCCTTTCCAGAGAAGCTCTTCAAAGTACTTTGTTTTTACTCACTTCTACTCGCTTGTGGACTTCATTTTTGGGGTAACGTGTCACGTGACCGAGGCGAGCGTCTTGACATGTGTCAAGACGCTCAGACGGATTTATACCGTAATTTTTAAAAATAAAACTTCTTTCAGACCGTGATAATAAATCAAATACTCTTTTCATTCATTCTTTCTGTCCGCAGCCTTTGTTAGGGGACCACTGCTGTAGTTTACAACAGGATTCATACTGAGCGAGCTTCACGGTTAGCTTGCTGCCATGGTTGCATAGAAATATATATTTTCCTTCCATGCACGGTAACACAGAAACACCAGAGTGAGCTGAGAACTTCCCGTATAGTTCAACAACATAAAGAACAGTAAATAAAAACGGAGACATGTGAGCGAAGCTTCGCTGTGGATGACGAGCGGCACTCAGCCGACAAGTAATCTGGAAAGTCTGACAGCTCTTTTTTTGTGTAGCTATTTTTTGCTGCATCATCCCAGCTGATCTGCATTCCTCACTGTGTTTTTGGCTCTGTCCCCGCGGACCGAAGGCAGGGCCGTGATTGGCCGAAGTCGGCCTCGACAGCGGGGCTGTGATTGGCGTCAAGCTGACCTCTGATTTTAGCCCAAATATGAGAAATAATGAGGAACAAGGGATTAAAGGCTCTCTCTGAGATGATGGGTTTGTGCGACAGCTGTGCTCTCTCTCTGTGTGTGTGTGTGTGCGTGTGTGTGTGTGCGCGTGTGTGTGTGCGCGTGTGTGTGCGCGTGTGTGTGTGTGCGCACAACAGACACTGCATAGCAGAGAAAGTGACAGACGGTCGATTAAAAAAATAGCAGCACTGAAAGCGTGTGTAACAAATGAAAGTAATGATGTAATTACCTGAGTGGAAAATTTTTTTATTAGGAAAAACAAAATCGTCCATATCTGTCTCTGGAAGCACCAACGTCCAGGCAAAAAATATCTTGTGTTAAAAGGAAACATTGGTGCAGTGAAGTGTATTAGCATTATAAAATAAATAAATATATATATATATATATATATATAGTGTCACAGGTGAGGAAACGTGTCTTGACCCTGGGGGGCTGCCGCTCCGTGTTGAGCCAACATTGCGCAACAGTTTTATTCTTCAAGGTCTCCGTCGAGACAAACGTGACCGCTTTCCCTAAATCTGAGTGAGCCGCGAATAAATTAGTGTTGCTGGGGTTCAATTACACCATCGCTCGATTATCTCAACGTTCTCAGACTCAACCACCTGATAAGGGAACAGCGGCGGACCGGCGTGTTCTGTGAGGTCAAATTACAGTTTCCTTCAATGGAGTCCGCTGGCTGTGAAGAGAGCGTAGATAACGGCTTCGGTTCCTGCAGACGTGTTCTAGAAATAGTGTACTAAAAGTGACTTTGTTTTTTTGTGGTGGACCTTTCTGTTGGGTGGCTAAAACATCTCCATCGTCTCCACTCATCCGCCTCTCACACATTGGTAACACTGGACCCGGATCCTGTATATCTACGTCAATTATGACATTCAAAGGGCTGTCATTCGCCTCTCCAGTCTTTAAAATACCTCCCTCCTCCCTCCTCCCTCCTCCTCCCTCCCCCTCCCCCACCCCAGATGGCACATGGGTAATTTACAGACATTTCCGACAACAAACACAAACTGTCTCCCTGTGCTGCTTTTTTTTTTTTTTTTTCCGTCTTTGAACTTCTTCACTCACAACAAAATAGCAGCCAGGAACATGTCACGGGGAGAAATACGCAGCCACGCAGTCTCGTGTGACGGCTCCTTCTTCACTCGACTTCAAAGAGCAACAGGAAACACTGATGTAACTTTCAGGGTTGTTTTATGTCTTTGAAAATACAGATCTTGTCAGAATTTGTACATTTGGTTGTAGATTTGCTTTGAAAGGAGCTTCAACGTGTTCAAACTTCATTCTGATTATCAGAAGCACAACATATTGTGTGTGGATAGATCTTTACCAGCTGAGGAGCACAAACCTTTTACATTGGACCAAAATGTACAATATCTTGATCGTCACCATCATTGTGTGATAGACCAGCATCACTCCTGTGCTTTTTACTGTCTATTGGCTCGCATACGCTCTCTCCTTATTGGGAAGAATTGAAAAAAAGATACTAAATGAACATCATGCTGTATTGAAGAAGACTTGAAACTAGAGATTGAGACATAAACTCATGTTTACAATGTTTACTGAGGGAATAAATCAAGAGAGAAGTAGAGTCATTTTCTATAGACTTCTATACAACCAGAGGAGTCGCCCCTGGTGGTCAGGAGAGAGAATGCAGCTTTAACACATGAAGCTTTGACTTCTATACAACCAGAGGAGTCGCCCCCTGGTGGTCAGGAGAGAGAATGCAGCTTTAACACATGAAGCTTTGACTTCTATACAACCAGAGGAGTCGCCCCCTGGTGGTCAGGAGAGAGAATGCAGCTTTAACACATGAAGCTTTGGCTTCACTTCTCAGAACCGGCGGTCGCCTCCTGCCTCCTTCATGTCTGCCAGAATCCCGTTAACCTTGTGAGGCGGCTTAATTAACAACATTAACCAGAGCTTTTGGTTTTGCCAGATCTCTACAAGGGAACACGTTTCTACTGTTGCAGCCCAACTGTTATTCTCCCTAAATGCAAAAGGCATCGTTGAGCAGGTTGACTGTGAAGCAGCATGGAGAAAAAGACTATTTGTGATATGCAGCCCTCCACGTATAAAAAAAGGTTTGGAAAAAAAGAGAGAAATAGTTGATTGAAATCCCCGTCAGATCTGCAGCCAGCGGGCACCTCAGAATGTAATAGCCTCAGGAATGAGAGATCTGAGGCACAGATAGCCCCCCCCCCCTCCCCCAACCACGCTCCCCCCCTTTCTGACAGGAGTGGCTGTTTCTTTTGAAAATAAAGTTTCCAAGAGTCCGGTATCTGCTAGTGGCATTTCTAAAGAGGTGGTCTCCCACAGACCCACATTTTAATCTTTAAGAAGCAACCTTTAAGTTTCTGAGACTTTTTCTCGTTGCTTTGCCCTGGTGATACCGTGGCTCTCTTTGCTGTAGACTTTCTGCAAAACCCTGAGCTGTCAATCATTACCGGGGCACTTTCTAACTTTCTAAAAAAAAAAAAATGTGTTTGTTAAGTCCCAGTATACACATATACAGCTATTTTTTTTTTTTTTTTTTTAAATCAAGCCATTTTCTCATAGACTTTTTTTTGCAACCTGAGGAGTCGCCCCCTGCTGCTCAGACTTCCGCATCGGCTTCACTCGGCAGAACCGGAGGTTGTCGCCCAGTTTTTTTGTGTTCACACAGATACAAAGTAACCAGAGTTTTAAAAAAAATCTACATCTTAGAAGGCGTTTTTAAACGTTTTGAAACATTTAAGTGACCTAAAGCTCTGTTTGCATGTGAACGAGAGGCACGTAGACGGGGCCTGAGTTCAGCACGGGGTCCAAAAGTAAAAGCCTAAAGTGTGAAGTCCAGAACAAAACGGCGTCGTGTCGCGTCGCGACTGAGCAGACACAACAACACCAGAGCCGAGCTGCAGATAAAAGGCATTGTTTCCCACCGAGAGGCTGCACAGGCAGACGGGCGGCTGGGATCAACCTGGGAAACGCTTCCGCTCCGCCCGTCGCCTCCTCTGAATGCAATCTGGCACGATCACTGCGGGAAAAACAAAACGAAATCAGGAGCAAATCAGAAAAACAACCCAGGAATCACCACAACAAAAAAAAAACCCAAAAAAAACCGCTTCTTTCCTCGCCCCCCCCCCCCACCCATCTTCTTGAAGTGCAGCAGGGCCCCGTGGGTGACGACAGCTTTCTCCCAAACACCAACCTCACCTCTCCCTCACCTGTGAGCGGATGATAAAAGGTTAGCCCTCCTACCTGAGTGGGCCTTGTTTGTTTTTCGTCCGCCTCGGGGGGGGAAGAGATTTCGCCGGTTGCCTTTAGTGAGCGGGCATGTCTTAGCACTCCCCCACTCGCAGCCCCCGCCAACACATCTGAAACCTTTTTGTTTTCCTCCCTGCGAATTGCTGAAGTGACAACACAGGATTTAGGTGGATGCCCGAGGGCCCGGTTGCCTGTCTCTTGGAGATAATTCCTCCGACGTTTGAAAAGTTTGTCACCAAACGACCCCCAAATCAGAACAAAAAGGGCAAAGGGCTGCGGCTAACAACAAACAACATGCCCCCCCCCCCCTCCCTCCTGCTCCCCCCCCCTCCCCCTCCTCTCCTCCTCCCCCCCCTCTGTGTTTCAGCTCTGTGTCCAGAGGTCACTTTGGTTCAAAGACACACACAGTGTGTGCGTGTGCGTGTGCGTGCATGCGCGTGCGTGTGTGTGTGTGTGTGTGTGTGTGTGTGGTATTTCTTCTGTATTTCTAAGGTCCTTATTCTCTCCTTTTGTATTTTTCTTCTTCATTCCTTCCTTCTCTTCTTTCCTTCTTTCTTCTTCCCCCCTTCCTTCCTCTACTTGTCTCCTTTCCTTCTATCTTTCTGTCTTCCCAAATCCCTTCTGCTGTATCTTCTTCTTTCCTTGTTCTTCTTTCTCATCCTTTACTTCCTTCCTTCCTAATTTCCTTCTCCCCTGTCTCGTTCTCTTTCCTTCCTTCTTCTCCTTCCCTTCTTTCCTAATTTCTCTCTTCTTTCCTTTCCTTATTTAATTTCTTTATTTCTAAGGTCTGTGTGCGTGTGCGTGTGTGTGTGTGTGTGTGTGTGTGTGTGTGTGTGTGTGTGTGTGTGTGTGGTATTTCTTCTGTATTTCTAAGGTCCTTATTCTCTCCTTTTGTATTTTTCTTCTTCATTCCTTCCTTCTCTTCTTTCCTTCTTTCTTCTTCCCCCCTTCCTTCCTCTACTTGTCTCCTTTCCTTCTATCTTTCTGTCTTCCCAAATCCCTTCTGCTGTATCTTCTTCTTTCCTTGTTCTTCTTTCTCATCCTTTACTTCCTTCCTTCCTAATTTCCTTCTCCCCTGTCTCGTTCTCTTTCCTTCCTTCTTCTCCTTCCCTTCTTTCCTAATTTCTCTCTTCTTTCCTTTCCTTATTTAATTTCTTTATTTCTAAGGTGCGTGTGTGTGTGTGTGTGTGTGTGTGTGTGTGTGTGTGTGTGTGTGTGTGTGATTTCTTCTGTATTTCTAAGGTCCTTATTCTCTCCTTTTGTATTTTTCTTCTTCATTCCTTCCTTCTCTTCTTTCCTTCTTTCTTCTTCCCCCCTTCCTTCCTCTACTTGTCTCCTTTCCTTCTATCTTTCTGTCTTCCCAAATCCCTTCTGCTGTATCTTCTTCTTTCCTTGTTCTTCTTTCTCATCCTTTACTTCCTTCCTTCCTAATTTTCTCCTCCCCTTCTGCCCTGTCTCGTTCTCTTTCCTTCCTTCTTCTCCTTCCCTTCTTTCCTAATTTCTCTCTTCTTTCCTTTCCTTATTTAATTTTTTCTTTATTTCTAAGGTGCGTGTGTGTGTGTGTGTGTGTGTGTGTGTGTGTGTGTGTGTGTGTGTGTGTGACTTCCCACATTTTCCTCTCTGGCGCCGGCTTGTCCCCCCCCCTCCCCCCCTCCCTCCATCCTTTTGCCTAAGCTGCTGCTGTAATGGCCACAGAGAGCTGGAGCTCAGCCAGCAGCCGTTGAGTGGACAAATTGGACCCGAGCCCCGCTGAGCGGCTCGGAGCTCCCCGGCCCGATGCCGGGTTTGATTCAGGGCCTCGGAGGAGCCTCTCTACCGAGCTGCTCTCTGACGACGGGCAGTCAGGTTGAAATGAACTGCATCAGTGTCGGCGTTTCCTTTGGCCTCCGGCCTTCATTTATTTTTGTCTTTCTTTGTTGTTCTTTCCTTTGTCAGATATTCACACACAGAAGATGCAAATGCTCTTCATCTTTCATAGACTAATAATAACATTAAGTCTAAAGCAGAAGCAAAGTTATCCTCAACGGTTCATATGATATCTCACAAAAGATCTTACGTTATTTTTCTTTTGTGTTCCTACGAATATAAAGTTCATACATTTTGGGTTTGGGTTAACTACTGAAGTACAGAAGTTGTACAAATAAGTAAACTTCTGTTTTCACGCGGGACATGAGGAGCAGTCTCTTTGGTAAAAGACTTGACCGCGTCTCTATGTGGACTTTACGTTACATTTTGTTATATTTCTTAGTTCATTTTAATTTCCAAGAACACGAAAGTACAAAAGTAAGATTTAGAAACCGTCTCAAAACTCGTCACTTTGTTTTAACTCATATTCATATTGTCTGTGCTTGTGCGGATGTGCATTGGTTTAAATTGGACTTAGTTGAAAGTTCATACAGACGCTGTCTGTTAATCCACTATTCACGTTTCTTTTACGATAATATAACTTAGTAGAGCTTGATATCTTTCTTAACTTCCAATCCTCAATACCCTTTTTACCCGTTCATAATGGTACAACCACAGACGCATGCTGAGCTCTGGGTGAAGTCACACCTTTGCCTCCACGCTGACATCGGTGCTCCTTAATTGACTTTGTTGGCGAGGTGAAGCTGTTCTCTGAGGCTTCAGGTACGAAGCAGTGCAGCGTAATGAGGCTGCCCTTCTCTTCACCCCTCCCCCTCCCTCCCCCTCCCTCCCCCTCCTCCCCCACTGGGAGAAAATGAATCATCTTTTCTTCATCAACTTGGGAGAACTTGTCCTCTTGCTGTTTTCTCAGCCCGCCTTTTAAAAGTTTCGCACTGACACTGAAACTTTGCTTCTCACCGTTACACTGATGTGTGTTTTTCTCCCTTTGTCCGTCTCGTCTTTCCGATTACAAACAAACCTCTCTTCCCTTCTTTTTTTTTTTTTCCTTGAACCATTTCCAGCCTCCGAGGGTCGTGACTCTCGCCCCGCTAACCGTCGAGGGCCGCGGCGCCGCGGCAACCGTCACCAAGTCGGTCCTGCAGGTCGACGACCCCGACAACCCGGCCGACGTCCTGGTCATGGTCCTGGAACCGCCCCGTCGCGGCCGGCTGACCCGTCTCCACGGCGACCGGGCTCTCGGCCGATTCAAGCTGGAGGAGCTGTCGCGGGAACAGATCCGGTACGTCCACGACGGCTCGGAGGGGACCGAGGACGGGACGGTGCTGCAGGTCAACGACGGACACAGCTACAGGAATATTCTCCTCCAGGTCCACATCCATCAGAAGGTAGGGAGGACTGATAACCTTTATATAGGGTAATACCTGCAGGGCGGGTGTCTGATATTTAGATAGCAGCTTCGTGCTTTCAAAATTCAAAGATAAGCAGTCCAAATATTTATTCACTGATCCGGCTTCTAACCTGAATGAATACTGATAGGATTGGTTTATTTTAACACAACTAGTTTCTGACTAGAAACACTCCTTTAACTTTTTCACACTTCTTCTCGTAAAAGATGCCACAGTGGTTGAGATACTTCTACCATGGCTGCACTCGATGCTGAAGTTCTTTTGAACACCAAGTGCGAAATAAATTCTACCTCTCACTGGGTGAAGCACGTTTTCTTTACACACCGACTCCAAAACTGAATGAAAGTTTTTGTTTTCCATCAAAACTATTCATAGAGTTGTTTGGCCACTCAGAGCCACCGTACCTGCAAACGTCATCGTCCACAATGGCCTTCGATAAGCGGATTCCCATCGTCTCCCAGCACAAAGCTTTTGCATATCTTAAAGATAGATTGAAGAGCACCTTGGATAGCTTCTTTCTAATGTTCATTAGCGCTATCCATGTAGTCTCGTATCGCGAATTTTCACAACGAATAAAATAATAAAACGCATCGGAATCAAGGTTTAAGTGCATAACAATTTTTATCGTATGACGGATAAAAAAAAATGGCATATGAAAAATAAAGGCAAAAAGCCTGCAACGGTATTTTACACTCAGCACAAAAATATTAATAAGGGCAACAAATATACTTTCCCTTTTATTTTAAGGCTCTCTGGTGTTTAATTTAGAGTCTTCATGCTGCTCACCGGCTCAGCTCAAACATCTCTGCAGCTCTGCATCGATCTTCTATTAATACTGGATGAAGTTCATTCCTGGATGTTACACCACTGAGCCGAATCAGTGTGTTGGAGCTCAGAGCTTCACCAGCTATAGTTTCCAGACTGCAACTCACACAGGAAAAGGGGCAAAAAACAGATCATATTGGTGGTTTCTATCCACAGTACTTGCATTCATTATATTCTACAGTTTTACTGTGAATTGTAAATAATTTTTATGAGGCAGCATAATCAGATTTTTCTTTTTTTTGCATTTCAATATATTCTGAGATGCCCTCTTGGCAGCAGGAGACACTTTTATGTGCGGAAGCTTTAAATCCAAGTAAAAATATGTTTTTTTTCACTCATAGTCGGTTTCATAACTCACACTCAAGGACTTTTCTTTCCTCCACAAGTTCAAAGTTCAGAAGTTAGGAAGAGAAAGATGTTTGATGAACACACTTACGAGCGGTCGGATTCAAGGCGGATCGTGTTATTCGCGTTGTAAGAAGTTCATAAATAATAAATAAATATTGGATCTCGTCAAAAATATTCCCGTTGTGACTTTGCCACACAGCTGAGTGACAGTTGACATTCACTGGAGTCCTTTAAACTCCTTTAATCGCCTCAGCTTTTAGCATGAATCACACACTGATACATCTACGAGCTTCGTAGATGTAGATATCGAACCAGAAAGAGCCGGTGTCCCTCCTCTCGCATCGCTTCTGTGACAAGGACGTAATTATCCTGCAACAAGCACCAGTCGCCGTGAGCGAAGGGGGGCGGGGGAGGAGGAGGGGGTGTTTGGCATGAGAGAAATTTGGCAGCTCACTCAGTTACCAAACATGAGCGCGCACACAGAACTGGAGACAAAAGGCAGCATCCAATATCGAAGATGTGGAGACAGACGAGAAAGAATCAGAGACGTGAATGTGTGCACGCCCGTGTTTAGTCCTTGTGGGGACGGACCTTCAGAGTGAGGACATTTTGGAAAGTGGGGACATTTTTTTTGTGTGTCTGTGAGTTAAAGCCAAGAATAAAACTATTTTTTTAAGAATTGGGGTCAAAGATGTGGCTGCGATGATTAAGGATGAGGTAACTTACTATGATAATGTATTGTGGGCGACGGGTGTCTTGACAAATATGGAAATACATTCAGCAGGCGTCAGACTTTTTTTGTGCTCCTGTCACAGCTGTAATAAGATCCCCACTGTGGGGGATCTCATTGTCTATACACACACCTGTGATCCACACACACACACAAACCTGATTTACTTACGCACATGGAAATACGTGAATATGAATTTAAAAGAGACACGAAAAGTTGTATGTAATATATTTTAAATCAAAGGGAATTCATAAACTGAATGTAAATATACTTTTGCTTTAAAGCATTTTGATGACTTGTATGTTGTGCTGCCCTTTAAGTATCATCAGTATCAAATTGTACACATTTCCTCTTAATATTTTATATATAAAACAGACAGAAGCAAGTCTGTCATTTCAATAAAAAGCTAAATAAAAAGTAATTTTTTGTGACACCTTTTTAAATTCCTCCTCGTAGCAAAAGGTTGCCTATTATTGTTGGCACCACTGTAATATACAGTATATATATATATATATATATATATATATATATATAAAAAAGTGTTCTTTGTTAAGATGCTCAAACGGGACAATAAATATGTTTCTTTCTTTTGTTCTAGAAACAAATGTAGATATTTTTTTTTCTGACTGTTCCTGGTTTCCTTGCAGCTCCTGGTTTCGTTGTCTGGCTGCTAACGATAGCTAGCAATAGCGTTAGCAACATTGCTAGCAGCCTGGCTACCTGTCCAAAGCAATTGCCACATTTCCATCTACTATATCTGACACCAGTATATATCTGGGCTAAAAGGATTAGTGTTGCTTCTGAAAAACGTTTTGAAATTGTCAAACTTAGCTATGACTAAGTAACGTTACATTATAAAACATACTCAGCATACATATATCCAGAACTTATATGTCTGGTTTACTCCATGGGTCAGACAGTTAGCTTGTTTCGCTTAACTGTTAGCTTAGCCAGTTAGCTAGTTAGCTAGTTAGCTTAACGAGAGTCAAGACTTATCTTCATAGTCGAATAAATACTGTTCACCAAAGAACTTGTATCCTTTCTCTCGTTTCAAACTTTGACATCGGCCATTGTGGTCTTCGGCAGAGAAAATCATGTTTACTCTCGTGACTTTTTCGACCAGATTTCCACCGGCGGTAGAGAATAGTCAAAGTTTCCAAGCAGTCAAAATCTCAAGTACATCAAATCCTACAGCATTTGATGTTTTTTTTTTGTACGTTTTTCTTGTAACTTACCTGACTTGTGTCTCAGGTTTAAGTCGGGTCTCGTGTCCAAAGTGGACAGAAACACTCAGACTCCCTCCGAAGACATCAACTGTCTCAACCAGTCCAAGGCAGTTACTGCACCCGGCTTTGGTTTTACATTACATTGGAATAGAAAACCTTCACATGATACTGAAAGTCCCACCTCGTTGTGTGCCGGTTGTACTTTTGTCCCGGCGGCAGAGACTTTTTTTTTTTTACAGTGATATATTTTTGCTACAGGTTTTGGAGGGCAGCTCTGTTTTGTCTGGCTGCATACAGATGGTGAGCTTCAGGCTCAACTCCTCTGCTTTTTCTGCTTCTGTAAATCAATAACATCCCACTCACACACACACACACACACACACACACACACACACACACACCAATCCAGTATCCATTTACTATAAAATGTCCTGATGCTGAATTATGTCGTGCATTAGACAGAGCAGGGTGGACAGCATGACGGAGGGCTGTGAGAATGCGCTTGATTAATATCAGAATCTTTTTTGCACTCGTGTGCCCGAGATATCTCTGTGTTGCCTCCAGCTCGATCTGCACGGGCGGATCACCGTAGAATAGAGATGAGTGAGGACATTTAGAGAGAGGAGCAGCATTTACTGAGGGGATATTGTCTTCTCGCAGCACGACAAAAGAAGAATAAGAACAAAAACAGGCTTTGTTTCACTGGCGTGATGCTGTGCAGATAAAAAAAAAAAAAAAGGAAGATTTGCATAACTTCAGCTGGGAAAACACACAAAAAAGTGTTCATGGAAAATATATTCTGCTATACGCAAAGTTACAAGAGACCACTCCACCTACTGCAGAGGAAGCTTCACTCGCCCCAAAATGACATCTCCGTTCTCTTGTGTTCTCACTGCAGTGCTGCATCACACAGCAGCTGTGTGTGTGGTGAACATCAAACGTCATCAGCAGCAGGATGCTGGAGTTCAAATAGAAGTTTGAAAACCTCCTGCTGCTGCCTCCTGATCTCCCAGGCGTGGCAAGTCGCGTAAAGCAGCTGCAACACTGCGGGCGACCTTCTGGGGAAGCTACACACTCTCAAACCTGTGAGGAGTGGCGGGGAGAGGAATCAGGTGATAAGATCAAGGCAATAAAACCACCCCCCAAAAAAAAAAAAAATCTACGTAAAGCACAATGAGGACTCCGTGAACCCAGACTTCCACGAAGCTCAAGAGTTAAACCCTGAGTGATTATCGGCTCCGCCTCGACTTTAACAAACCCCAGCTAATGAATCTGTAGTTTTTGCAGAGCGGGTCGGTGCTCTTTGTACCGTCCAAACCCGCCATGCAGAGCTGTGCATGCAGGGACAATAGCCTTCCCTGAAAGTTGGATTTCTGAGCTCTAAAGCAGGACACTAATCAGGCCCTTAATGACCCTCTGATGGATGGACTTTCTGAGTCTGAGCCCCGGAGCTGAGCTGCAGCTCGGCTGAGTAGGAAGCAGGACCCTTGGCTTTCAATTACTGTCTGGAGGAGAACACTTTGAGCCTCCGGCAAAAAAAAACAAAAAGAAATGGGAAGGAAATTATATATATATTTTTTCTTCTTCAGCTCAGCTGTGTAGCTTTGTCAGGCTAATAGCGGCTTTGTCGTCATGCAGAGTGCATATATACGAGTTTAGCTCCACTCCCGCTGAGCACTCGTCTTCATCGACGCTTGGGGATACGACAATTACTTTTGAGTTTTCTTTTTCTTTTTTCTTTTTTCAAGCGATACCCCCACACAAACGAGTCTGTGATTACACGTCTGATTGCTGTGATTTGTTTCTGTTAAAGCCGGCTGCCGGTGTCACGCCCCCCCCTCCACCCCCCTCTCCTCCTCCTCCTCCTCCTCCTCCCGATGTTTACTTTTGCACCGCGCTCTGATTTTAGCCACAGCGGCGTCTCGCCGAGATTAAATTAGAATCTGTCGCCGATAAGCATTCAATCTACATTCTGTGACTTTCGCTTACTGTTTGACGAGTCCATCAGCTCGTCCCCCGTCCACCCCTCCTCCGCTGGAATTATGGAAAAATGAGAGATGACAATGTCATTGTTATTACAACAGCATGACCGTCCCGGCCGGCAGCCGTAGACGATGTTTTATGGATGATGCCGACTCCATCTCGGCGAAGTCATTTATTTCTGTTTTTGTGGACTGCAGCCAAAAGCTCTCTGGCCAGCACCAACTCTGTTTACAGTCCATCTCAGACCTGCTGGCTCAAAGCCCTTTAAAGGTCTCTGATTATTCATTTTTCATGCATTTTTTCTTTTTAAGTACTGCGGCGAAGGAAAAAAGGTTTTATTTCCTATAATATATTTTGGACATGTTTTTTTGCCTAGCAGCCCCTCAACTCCTTCCTCATATTTTATTTACACTTTAGTAGATACATTGATTAAAAAACTAAATTATAATAATTCATTGAGTTTCTAAAAATGGGTGCAAGTGCTATCTGTGGATAAGTGGTCATAGCTCACCAAATAATTTGGGATTTTGGTGACCAACCACCAACCCGGTGCAGCGCGACATGATATAAAAACAGGTTGCAGCAGGATTAATACATATTCATTAATACATTAATATATTAATAGTCAGCCTCGTCTCCTAAAGATTACGTTCCCGTTTTGAATGAGACGTAGTTTATTGCAGATAGTGTTTGTTTGTTTGTTTGTGATGCATCACAAATACATTTCTAATCGTTGTCCTTGGAAGTCTTGTGTCGGGAGGAGTGGACGGATGGGTCAAGATAACAGGACTTTCACTCAGGAGACCGCTGTTCGTGTCCTGCGTGAAACCAAAAGTCAATATTTACTTATTTGTTCTGTAAATAACATCACAAACAAAGTCCATTTAATTATTTTTAAACAGAAAATCTAAGTTATTTAGCTTTGGCAATATTGTAACCTGAACATTCATGCCAATAAAGCTTATTTAAATTTGAATTTAAGCCAAGACACGATGTTTTTTAATAAACCCAACCAAGTAATTTCTTTTGCTTGGTAATTATGTTTTGTTTCGTTTTGTTTCAATTTCCAACGTTCACCAAAAATGTCTGAAAAAGTTTAAAACTGCAACCGTAATCCGGAAAAAAATAAGTTTCCCTTCAAATTAATTGAGAATGCAGTTTAGTTTTAAGGAAACCTAATTTTTGGGAAACAGGGTTGAATTAGTAAGTAATAAGCAAGTGAGGTTAACTTCTCTCATCCAGCTTAGAAGCAGAAGATGGTGTAACGTTGAATGTTTTAATAGTCTGGCTGCCAGAGCTGGGTTTAAGCCCAAATCAAAAGTCTTGTAAAAGTCTTAAGCTATAATACTTTACAGTATTTCAAGTCTCAAGTTAAGTCTTTATGGTGTCAGGCGTCAAAGAAGTTGTTGCAAACAATGTAATTTTCCCTGTTCGAAGGAAAGGACTCTTGTAGTTTTGATTGACGTAAACCAGTCTGCTAGTTGATGGAGAGGCAATGCATTCGCACTAAGCTTTGCAGCGGCACCAAGAAAGACGCCTTATAAATCAACAGCTCTCAGACCAATGAGTTCTGAGTTTGTTACCATAAATTCCTATTAAAATTAAACTATTTGTTTAATTCACTCCTCTCCTTGACACTTGCATCTCATCAATACGAAATTACATGATGGAAATTCGTTTCCTTGCTCTCCCACGAGCATTTAATTATCTTTGAAGGAGATTCAACCATCTCAAAATCTCCCTCGGGGGCCAAAAAACTATTTGCGCGTTATTCAAGAGAGAAAATTAGAAAAATCAGCAAGTGAGGGGAGCAGCTGCAGGACAAAGAGTCAGAGGTCTGGGGAAATCAGGAGTATTGGCAAACTTATAAATCCTCCGCCACCTCTTTTATTGTGTAGAGTGAGCTGTTTCTGGGTCTGAGTGTCCTTGAGCGACCTTGGTGTTCATCGGGAGAGGTTGATAATCTCCAGGATGATGTGGTCCTCTGAGTTAAAAGCCTGCCATGCTGACTTATGTGTTTCCTCCGCGGCTCGTCTGCGATTCTCCGCCTGCTGCTGCTCCGCTGAAATAGTGTGATTTGGATCAGCCGAGCGGCAGGCAGCTGGTCGGCAGGTTGTTATCTGCAAACACAGACGGCCACACATCCACACGCACTCTTGTTCTCACACACACCTGTGCACACTCTTGTAATCTATTATCACCCACTGCCACAGTGTTTCTGCCATCACACTGATCTCCTGCAGGTAACTCTGTGTTTGTGTGTGTGTGTGTGTGTGTGTGTGTGTGTGTGTGTGTGTGTGTGTGTGTTTCAGCTAAAACGACTGTCCTGAATGTAATCATAAAGTTTTGGTGCTACTTTCTAAATAAATGCTGTGTTAATGACTAAGAAGTCATTATGCTTTTAAAAGTCAGTTTAGAAGCAATAAACACATGTTGGGTTGCCAGTTTGATTAAAAAATAAATTTAAAAAAATCCCTTTTCCACTTTATAGTGATGCAGTTAAAATGTTTTAGTCGTCCATCAATAAGCACTTGTCATGTTCTATCTTTGTAACAAGCCATCAAATCTGCATTAATCAATGTTATCGTTGATATAATGCTTTTCCAGCCTGGTCTCTCAAAAGTTTACAAAGAAACCACATTTTTAATTACGTTTTACGGATATTTTAGTTTCTGAGGTTTCACACATGGATGTCTGGTTCAACCAAACACAGGACTTTCACCCAGGAGACGGCTGTTCATGTCCCGCGTGAACCCAGAAGTCAACGCTGACTTGTTTTAATTTACGTCCGTAACTTAAACAACATTTTAACAAACATGCACATTTTTTCCAGACCACAATGATTTTTTTTTTTTTCAAACATAACAAAGTAATGTTTTTATTTTGTTTCAATTTACAACCTTGACCGCAAATGTTTAAAACCGCGTCTGAAATCCGGGAGAAAATACACTTCCCTGAAAGTAATGAAGAATGCAGTTTAGCTTTATAAGAGACAAACCTTTACAAACCTTTCTCTTCATATAAGTGATCCGCCTTCTTAATACATTAAATAGGCAGAAAGAACAGATACCTGTGTATCAAGGTTTGGTAAAATATAAATATCACTGTTTTTCATTGACAATTCTTACTGTCAACAGTTGCCATGGCAATATCGACGAGTCGCTCCGCCTCGGATCAATAACGAGCGTCACAAAAATAAAGTCCGATTCCAAAGTTTTTTTTTATTATTTTTTAGGCGGAGAAAGCACAGATTGATATACGTTGCCTCTGATTGGCGGAGCTGGCTCGAGAGGGGGGCTCGGGCGCATCCGGCGACACCGCGGTTGATTGACAGCTTTTTTTTTTTTTACAAAAACGGGCTCCTGGGACTCCCGAGGTTACAACAGATGTGGAATAAAAACACGCCGCGGAAACTGTGACAAAACAAAGTGAAAGTGGCATCAGGCTGCACCCGAGGAACAAGGAGTCTGCTTTATCTCTCTTATCACACGGGGTTCCTCGGTGTGAGAGCAACACTCAGCACATTGCTCCATTTACCACGTTTGAGAGTAAATTTGATGTGAATAACTCTTGATTACGCGGCCGCACCTTTGGCTAATTCAAGCTAAAATCCAGGTCATGAAAGATTTTTATATTTTATTTAAATACCTGGCATCTGTTGAGCTTCGATCCATCTTGTCGCAGCGTTCTGGTGAAATTCGCAGACAGACAGAAAAAAGGGAAAAGTCGTTAATCTTTGAATAAATTAATTCGAGCAGCACTTCAGAAATGCGACGAGGGTTTGAAAGTTTTTAATTTGTGTATGTTTTCAGGCCGCTGACTCTCCTCGCGTGCTGTCTACGCCGGTGACCTGGGTGAAGGAAGGAGGCATGGTGCGGCTGGATAAAAAATACCTGCAGACGAACTACAAGGGCGTCAGCAGCGATGACGTCGTCTACACCATCGGCGTCTCAGATGGACAACCTAAATATGGTACACACTCAAATATAAGAGAAGATATTCACCTCCAAACAGGCTCTTTGATACTTTAAAGATCTGATGGATTGCTTTTGCTTCAAGTGGTTTTATTCCGGCTGCAGTTTAATTCTCATTCAAACCGTTTTTTAAAAAATGTCTTGTAAATGTCTTCTCCTCAGCAGCTTTCTTAAATCAGGCTTTAAGTAGGATCTAGCTTTAGTTCAAACTAATGTGAGATTACTTCCCAATCTTCCCTGGTGCTTCTTAAACTGTCAACTGTTAATCTTTTGAACTGAAGGTAATGGATATACCTTAAAACAACAAATTAAATTGATAATCGTCATTCATTGACATGAGTCCCGTGTAATCCACATTCATTGTACTGATATATTCATCATATCCTTTATTCATTCCATTCATTTTGTTCATTTTATAGTTTATTCCTTTATAAAGAACTTTATCATTTGTGTATATGAAATAATAGGTCCCTGTACACCATGACAAGAACTCTGTCGCAACCCCTGAGGTGGAGACTTAATTGATTAATATAATCTGATGTTAAATGATGTTACTTAACTTAAAAAAACATCATTCTTTTTATACTAATTTATGGGTTATTTGGTTAGTTGAGTTATTAATATGCGTTTCATATTTTTATATTAATTAATTAATTATTAACGATTAAAACAAGCTTCAATATCATAATAAACACATTCTCACAGATTATGGGCCTTAATAGAAGCCTCTTAAGTTCTTAACCACTAATTCTGGTGGGATGTGATTCCAGTGATTATGATAATTGTGTTTCTGTATAATATATATATAATAACCCGTCTCAGGTGAGGTGGTGCTGGTGTCCATGCCCGCCGACGGCCCCGCAGAAGGCTGGCGCCCGTCGCTAACGGACGACCGAGGCTTCACGCCCACAACTTCCTTCACCCAGCAGGACGTCAACGACGGCACCGTCTGGTACCGGCACTTTGGCGGCGACACCAACGGCGACTCCTTCCAGTTCCAGGTCAGTCTGGTTTTTTTTCTAACCTTTTCAGTGCGTAGCTACAATAATTATGTATTCATTCATACACCGGACATGGAGAGCCTTCTCCATAGCTGCCCCCTCCCTCTGGAAGTCTCTCCCCAAACACATCCGAGACCGCACTGACCTTTCTATATTCAAAACACAAATCAAAACCCGGCTTTTCAGAAGTGCTTTTAATTTATGACTAATGTATGTTCCATGTTTTTAATGTATAGCTCTTTTATGATGATTTTAATCTTTTGTAAAGTGCCTTTGAGAATTTTGAAAAGCGCTATATAAATTAAATGTAATATTATTATTATTATTATTATTATTCAGGCTCATGTAAATACAAAGTGGAAAACTGGAATACTTTATTACTTTCCTGTAATTTAAAAGCGTACGGAAGGTTATTAGAGCCGAGAATAAAGACAAAATGTCGGACGGGTCATCAGAAGATAAATCTTAAACACAGTATGCCAAAAAAAAAAAACAGGATGTTCTACTACATCTGCTCCCATTTCGCATTATGCAAGCCAGCATGCGTTTTCCAGCCATTCTGACCCACAATCCTTTGCACAGCAGATATATATATATATATATATATATGAGCAAGAAGGTCAAAGGTCAAGGTGCCACGTTATGACGAATCCCCAATTGAATGCATAGTGCATGCAACAGCACGTACTCTGTAAGTGCGGCTGCAGTTTGCACTTGAAGTAAAAAGAAAAAGGGATTTGGACCGCAGCTTGTGAGTCACCGGCTCACAAGCTGCCGGTTGAGCCTTTGTTGTAGCTCGCTCCTCGTGAGGCGGTGTTTGCTTTCTCCTCCGATGTCTCAGTAGAATTTGTTTATCTGGAAAAAGCCAAAAGCTTTTCAAAAGGAGTAAAAGTTTAGCGTAGTCTTTGAATTTCTTGTCCGGGGCTATTTGTTTAAATTTAAAAATGAATTATGGCCTCCCCTACAGTAGAGCATTATATAAAATATTTCTCAGAGTAAAAAAACACTGTTGGGATACACACATGACAAGGTTGTGTAGTACTACTACTGTACCTATAAATAATTTCAGAAAGCTGATAAAAGAAAATAAATTCTCAGTGAGACGAGGAAGCCTCGGAGGAACGATAAGAGCGTCGCTCCCCGAAAGTAAAAGAGGGGAAGATGGGGACAGAGACGCATGTCGTCCTCCTTGTCTTTTTTTTATTTATTTTTTTTATTGTCTCTCTCTGGAGTGTTCTTTGAAGTTCACACTCTTACTCGTATTCCCAAGTGTTTACCTGTTCCCTCCCTTTCCAGCATGTCTCCCTCTGGCGTGATTTATATTCCTCCTCTTCCTCCTCCTCTTCCTCTCTTTCACCTCCATCTTTCTCCTCCGTTTCCTCTGCTTTTTTTTTTTTTTCTGATAACCATGAAATTGTTTATATAAAACCATGCGGTTTTATAGGAATCTGTAAAATACGTCCTTCGTTTTTGTTTTGTATTTTTACGATATAAGTTACAGTTTTAATCACCAACCACTCTGTATGAATGCAGACTACACTTTTTATTTTTTATCCTCGCTCACTTATTTCCTGTGTTCCCTGCGGACTTCCTCTCCTTCGGTTCAGAACCTCGGCGCCGACCGTCCCGCGTGACGCGCACAGCCCCTCGAAATCAACCCAGAGCGACTTATCTCGATTAGTAATAAGTAACTAATGACCCCAAATTACCCGCAAATTGGCCCCAAATCCGAGACAATCCCAGCGAAAACCGACGCCGCATTCATCACGGAGGGATGAATGCTTCACCTCGACGCCATCAGCAAAACGAAACAGGCCAAAAGCTTGTAGGTGCATCTGATCGTCTTCACACACACACACACACACACACACACACACACACACACAACGTTGTGGCTCCATCCATCAGGGCAAATGCGTTTCAATTACGCAGCGCTGGATTCAAATTTAGTTCTCGGGCGTCTCATCGTTTTGTGCGAAAAGCAGAGGAGGCGAAGGAAAAGCGAGAAAAATAAGAAGCGTTTGTTGCTGTTGGGCGGTTAACTCGGCGGTGTGTCAGGAGGGTGTTATCGTCCTCCGGTGGTTGTCATCGACGCGCGCGGCGCCTTGTTAGAGCTGATTGATTGGAAATTCATCCGGCTTCAACAGAAGTGGGCCGCACAGCACGCGACACGCTCATCTTCTCACGCAGCAGCCGGGTCCAAATCAGAGAGATGGGGATTTGGTGTCTTTTTAAATTTTGTCTGAAGGGGAGAAGAAAAGAAATCCCAAAAAAAAGTCCTCACACTTGGCTTGTTTGTATCATGTGGCTTCAGAAATATTACTGAATCTATGCAACAGAGAATATAAATAAATTATA
>JACSYO010001509.1:87500-90000 GCA_016806645.1 Ophiodon elongatus
TCTGAGTAAGAAGAATGTTATCTAAAACACTCCGGGTTTGAATCTCTCGTCTTCAGGCGCCATCGAGCATCTGGACAGGCCGTACACGCCGGTCAAACATTTCACTCAGGCCGACGTCAACAATGGAAAGCTCATCTACAGACCACCGCAGGCCCCCTCACACCTCCAGGAGCTCTACCAGTACTCCTTCATCGGTGAGACACACACACACACACACGTACACACTCACACACACACACACACACACACACACACACACACGTACACACTCACAAACCGCAGGCTATTTTATTCAATATTAAATGAATAAATAAATGAATGAATAAATATGGCTGTGAAATAAATGAATGTGGCTATGAAATACATCCGGATTTGAATATGTGAGGCAATAAATATATAAATAATAAAATATGTATATATTAATATATAAATGAGTTAATACAGTTCAATTGCTATATAAATAATCAAATTAATAAATAATATGAATGTGAAATAAATGAATGTGGCTGTGAAATACATCCTGATTTGAATGTGTCATGCAATAAATATATAAATAATAAAATATAGAAATATTAATCTAGAAATAAGTCAATATAGTTCAATTGATATATTAATTAATTAATTAATAAATATGGCTGTGAAATAAATGAATGTGGCTATGAAATACATCCTGATTTGAATATGTGAGGCAATAAATATAGAAATAATAATATAGAAATAAGTCAATATAGTTTAATTGATAGATAAATAAATGAATAGATAAATATGAAATACATCCTGAAATGAATATGTGAAGCTATAAATAGTAAAATATGTAAATATTAATATATATATAAGTTAATATAGTTCAATTGATATATAAATAAATTAATTAATGAATATATGTGGCTGTGAAATAAATGAATGTGGCTATGAAATACATCTTGATTTGAATATGTGAGGCAATAAATATATAAATAGTAAAATATGTAAATATTAATATATATATAAGTTAATATAGTTCAATTGATATATAAATAAATTAATTAATGAATATATGTGGCTGTGAAATAAATGAATGTGGCTATGAAATACATCTTGATTTGAATATGTGAGGCAATAAATATAGAAATAACTTTTTTTTAAACGGACTACTTTTTTGTTTTTTTATTTCAGGGAACTTTTATTTGTTTCCCAGCTCTTCTTATTTTCACCGCCCACATTCATATGAACGGGGTGTGGTTATCTCACAGATTCATTTTATTTACATTTATTCATGTAGTCGTTGTCTCACTTATTGATTTCAGGATAACGGCTTATTTATTTATGTACAAGCATATTTAATTCAAGCATACGTACTCACATACACTTACCCTCAGCTCCTTTATAAACACACTGATAATTTAATTTAACCAGGAGAATTTACCAGCTTTGTCATTGGATAATGGTGTAACTTTATGGAAACTTGGACATTACTGCATATGATGAGTGAATCAATTACTGCCCCCAAAACTGTGTAAAAGTGTAAAACTTAAGTATTACAGAGTCGGTATTAAAAGTAAAAAAGATAAGGCGCGGCTCATATACTGCCAACTTATCACCTCAGCTCACGTGATGAATATTTAAACAGGAAGCGTGGGAATTGAACTGTTTAAAAAAAAAAAATTAAAAAAAAAAAGAAGAAATATTTCTAAATAAATCGTTTTTAAACGTGACCCAATAATCCAAGATCAAAGATGACTTTAGTTTCTCCTAATCTGAGTGTGTGGAGCTCCAGAGGAGAAGCTTTGCATCAGTAAATCCTCCACATCGCCTCCTGACTTTCATGCGTCATCCTCTTTCACTTTTTATGTTCCTGAGCATCGGCCCGCCGGCTCCTGAATCCTCCTTTATTTTACTTTCATCACCTCACAGCTTTAAAAGTTCTCCTTTTTTTTTTTTTTTTTTTTTCTTTTTTTTTTTTACCCGAACAGGTCTGCCGGAGTCGCTGAGCGTCTATTTCACAGGTGAATACTTCATCTTTCTCAGTTTAGAGAAGAGGAGGAAGAGGAGGAGGAAGAGGAAGAGGAGGAGGAGGCGACAGTTAGTTTCCTCTCTCCTACTCTTTTTTTCTTCCACCTCATCTCTTCTTCTCCACATTAAATCCTCTTCATCCTCAGTCTTCTCCTCCTGGCTGCTCCCGTCTCCCGCCGATGTCTCTGACCAAAATATTTGCCTCCTCTTCGTCTCTCCTCTTCATCTCTCCTCTTCATCTCTCCTCTTTCTCTCCTCTTTCTCTCCTCTTTCTCTCCTCTTCATCTCTCCCCTTTCTCTCCTCTTTCTCTCCTCTTCGTCTCTCCCCTTTCTCTCCCCTTTCTCTCCTCTTTCTCTCCTCTTCGTCTCTCCTCTTTCTCTCCTCTTTCTCTCCTCTTCGACTCTCCCCTTTCTCTCCCCTTTCTCTCCTCTTTCTCTCCTCTTTCTCTCCCCTTTCTCTCCATTTTCTCTCCCCTTTCTCTCCTCTTTATCTCCCCTTTCTCTCCCC
>JACSYO010001509.1:92500-120000 GCA_016806645.1 Ophiodon elongatus
CACACACACAGACACATCTGCGCTCAAACTTTAGAAACACACACACACACACACACACTTGCGCTCACACTTTAGAAACACACACACACACACACACACACATCTGCGCTCAAACTTTAGAAACACACACACACACACACACACCAGCGCTCACACTTTAGAAACACACACACACACACACATCTGCGCTCAAACTTTAGAAACACACACACACACACACATCTGCGCTCAAACTTTAGAAACACACACACACACACACACCTGCGCTCAAACTTTAGAAACACACACACACACACATCTGCGCTCAAACTTTAGAAACACACACACACACACACACACCAGCGCTCACACTTTAGAAACACACACACACACACACATCTGCGCTCAAACTTTAGAAACACACACACACACGCACACACTTGCGCTCACACTTTAGAAACACACACACACACACACACACACCTGCGCTCAAACTTTAGAAACACACACACACACACACACACTTGCGCTCACACTTTAGAAACACACACACACACACACACACACACCTGCGCTCAAACTTTAGAAACACACACACATACACTTGCGCTCACACTTTAGAAACACACACACACACACACACACACACACTTGCGCTCGCACTTTAGAAACACACACACACACACACACACACACACACACCTGCGCTCACACTTCAGAAACACACACATACGCACACACACACACACTTGCACTCACACTTTAGAAACACACACACACACACACACGCTCACACCTTCTCCGTCCCTCCAGGTGACATCTTCACCTTCAGCGACGTGACCCGTAACGTGCTGCTCTACCGACACGCCGGCCTCACCAGCCAGGAGGACGCCATGACCTTCTCCGTGAGCGACGGCATCTCCATGGCGACCACGGCGGTGCAGGTGGTGGTGGTGCCGGGCGCCGGGGGCGACGGGCCCCAACGGGACCCGGCGGCCACGCTGTCGCTGGAAGTGGGCGAGAAGAGCAGCAGCGTGATCCGCCGCTCCCACCTGGCCTACACCGTGAGTTTATCATTCCTTCACATTCAGCTTCAACCCACGTCATATAGATTATATATATTATTATATTATATATATATATTAATACGGTTTAAGGGATGAAGTATGTCTTTAAATACATCTCATTATGTCTACTTTGCATTGTGTAAATATAGAGATCTGAAAATAGATTTATTTTAAACAATATATATTTTTTGTTTTTGTTTTTTGTACAGTAGCTTAGGTTACAAAGTATACATTCACACCAACATATATGGCGTCCACAGTTTTTCAAAATTGGGTAACTTTGTACAATTTGGGAGAGTATAAACAACAAAACAAAACAAAACAAAACAAAAAACATCAGACAGGGGGGGACTTGAGAGATTTAAACAATATTTTAATAAGTTTTTCACTTTATCGATACAAGCTGAGCAAACAAGCACCTGAGAAATGTAGAACACACACAGTTGAAGTACATTATACTTATGCATTTACTTGCCATGGACTTTTAAAACTTGAGTGTAAACATGTATACAGACTACAATAAATAAAGAGGATTCCCTTTCCAGCGTGACTCAAAGTGAAATCAGACGGCTCTATAGTAAATATTACTTTGTAAAACTTGGTGTTTTGCTTGACTCGTGTCCGCACTCCAATCAATGGCAGCGCCATTTTCTACACCTCTCCTTTATTATATATATCGTATATATTTTTGACTGGGACATGGAGTGTCTTAATGCATGGGATTCCTCGTGCAAATGAAAATTAAACTTGAAATTAAACTTGCAAAAATAAATAAAATGGCAACTGTTTGAGGTTTATCTTGTTTACGTTAGCTGTGGACTGTTGTTCTCATCGAGAGCCTCTGCTGGTCATGTGACCTCACTTTGAGGATCTGATCTGAGCTTTGTTTTGCCGTTGAGATGAATTTGGGATCACATTAAAACTCCCCCCCCCCCTCCTCGTAGGACAACGCGTCCCCGGACCAGCTGATCCAGATCCAGCTGGTGTCGGTGCCGATGTACGGCATCCTGACCAGGAGCGAGTCCCAGCAGGAGCACCAGGAGCTGAGGGAGTACTCCTCCTTCACCATGGAGGACGTCAGCGAGCACAGGATCCGGTAGGTTTAAGAGGATGAGTCCGTGCAGACGTGCGTAGCGGCTTCAGTGACTGAAGTATTGAGACTTCCTGATTTCACTGCGTGTTTATCAAACAGCTGTTACGGTCGGGAAGTGTGTCACTTCTCTTCAAAGGGGCGAGAGTCTCTAAGAAATGTGCAGATGAAAAGCGCCCAGAAGAATATCCTCGGTGTCAGCTCCCCTTGATGGTTTCAATTCTACTTCAGAGGCTTATAAAAGCAGAATATCAGCACCAAAAGAGAAAGAAAAATGCAGCTATTAATCAAAAAATGACTTTCAAAAAGCCAGAAGCAGTCGTTGTAGACGCGGTAAAGGTTCACGGGAGTGAATTAGCACTTTTATTTAAAAAAAAAAGAGTTTTATTCAAGGAGTTCTGTTCACAGCTCCCTCGTGGTTTTCTCTCTTTTTAAGGAACCTGGGGATCAGGATGCCAACTTTTCAGGACTTTCACCTTAAACCCATAATTAAAACCCACATGTTGAGCTCATCCAGTGGGCTTTAAAAGTGTTTCGTAACACGGGAGAGAGGGAAGAATCCTCCAAATGAAAAGTGAAACCACTTAGAGTAGAGTCAAGAGCGGGGAGGAGTGACACGCTTCTGCTTTCTCTCAGGTACCGACGGCTCGTGTGAGCTCGTAATGAAGACGCTGTTCATCGTGTTGATTCCACTCAGACGTTGCTGCACAGGGGAAAAAAAAAAAAAGTCTTGATGAGTTTCTGTGATTGCAGCCGGAGTCGGCGGCGGGGTTGGCGTTCCCCTCTCGGCGGCCGGCGGAGGAACGGCGCTAATAGCTCGCTGAGACATTTAGTTTTTCTCTTCAGTCTAACGCGTCTCCTCCCGAGACGAGTGCTCCGCAAGAAAAACCCAGCAAGAAAACAAACGAATTAGCCAGAAATCATTTAGTATCTCACACACACACACACACACACACACACACACACACACACACACACACACACACACGCGCGCGTTACGTTCAGTGACTCAGCCTGAAGCCAATTAGCATCGCTCTGATACGACCTGCAAGAGGTACCGAGGCCTCATCTGAGAGGCGGCGGGAGGAAATATAAATACTCACTCTAACTGCTTCATTTCCATAACGCAGGCCCTGATTAGCTTTAGCGCGGGCCGATCCTCAGGGGGGGGGTAGGGGGGATTGAGGGGGGGGGGGGCAATCTGCAAATCGCCCCGTATTAGTATTGTCTCTGCGGCGTCGGGGGCTCGTACAAACAAGAGCCGGGGAATTGTTTTATGAGAATTAAACGGGATTAGAGGAGAGTACACCGGTATGGATTTGAATATTATTAGTGCTTGGCAGAGATTAGCAGCGGGAGGACGACCGCTTTCCTTCCAAGTCCTCGGTCCAGGGTTAGGAAACATTTACGCTTTCATTAAAGGAGATCAAACCAACGAGTTATTCAAGGACTCACATCTCTCCAGGTACGTCACCTCCCTGGAGACGGGCAGCCAGCCGGTCACCGACGTCTTCCACTTCGTCGTCTACGACGCCGACAACAATCGCCTCGACAACCAGATGTGCAGCATCACCATCACCTCCGCGCCCAGACTGCCGCCGGCGGTCACGGTCCGCAGCGGCATCAAGGTACTCGAACGCACGGGCCAACGATTCTGAAACGATCCCGATGTATAAAATATAATTATTTTTTTTTACGGCCGCCGAGGTACATAAAGGGTCTCGGCTCCTCCAACATACTCTTTGGGTGGGGGGGGGGGGTTGTTTTGCAAAGCAGCTGCCGTATTCACAACAATTAATAACCAGCCAGACGAAGCCGAGGGAAACCCATCGCTCACTGTCACGTGCCGCTCCTCTGAGAGCGTCGGACTCTGAAGTAACAAAGTACTTTTTAAACACTAAACTGGGATGGATGTGAGACTTTGCTCTCCTTTATGAGAGCATCCTTTCAACGGCCATCCTCAAATATTCAGAGTTTGGAGAGATTTGGGGGAAGGGGAAATAAAAGGTCCGAGCTTCAGGTGTGAAGACGTAGAGGTACAAACGGACTTCCGTGTTTGCGTCCTTAAGGTCCAGGAAGGCGGGCGAGTGCAGCTGTCGACCAATCACATCGTCGTGTCGGACCTGGACACGCCCAGGAAGGAGCTGCTGGTTTGGCTCGTCAGTCCGCCGAAGTACGGCTTCATCGAAAACACCAACAGAGGTGAGACCTTCTAGTGGGGGTGTGTGTGTGTGTGTGTGTGTGTGTGTGTGCGTGCGTGCGTGCGTGCGTGCGTGTGTTTCTAAAGTGTGAGCGCAGGTGTGTGTGTGTTTCTAAAGTGTGAACACAGGTGTGTGTGTGTGTGTTTCTAAAGTGTGAACACAGGTGTGTGTGTGTTTCTAAAGTGTGAACGCATGTGTGTGTGTGTGTGTGTGTTTCTGAAGTGTGAACGCATGTGTGTGTGTGTGTGTGTGTGGGTGTGTTTCTGAAGTGTGAGCGCAGGTGTGTGTGTGTGTGTGTGTGTTTCTAAAGTGTGAACACAGGTGTGTGTGTGTGTGTGTGTGTGTGTGTGTGTGTGTGTGTGTTTCTAATGTGTGAGCGCAGGTGTGTCTGTGTTTCGAAAGTGTGAACGCGTGTCTGTGTGTGTGTGTGTGTGTGTGTGTGTGTGTGTGTGTGTGTTTTATTAGCAGGGTTTAGAGTGTGGACAAAGGGCCTCATGCAGGAACAACTCGTACGAACAGATTCCTTCTCGTCACCAATTTTCTCTTGTTTATAATTTTCTCTTCAGGTAAAAAAACACAAAGTACCAGTGAGAGTCATGTGACTTCAGTCTGCTGTCGCCCCAAAAAAAAAAAAAAATGTTCACTCATGGATTGAATATGTTACATTACTTTTGGATTAGTTTGCATTAGAAAGTCAAAATGTATTATTCAAATTAGAATTTGAATGAATGAGCGCTTCTGGACACGTGAGGCAGGAAGCGTAGCCTTATATGGTATCATTGGGTCGTTAATTATGCTAATGAGCATTCCTCAAGGACGCTGGCTCATTCACGCACATGTTTCCCAGCGTTCCTTCTGAAGTTAGGATGAACCTGACGATGGGAAAACGTTCTGGCCTGAGGCCCCATGTTCCTTCTCCGTGAGGTCACACATCGGAGCGCTAACGACACACACTGTACGTGTGTGTGTGTGTGTGTGTGTGCGTGTGTGTGTGTGTGACGTGACTCGACGCTGCATCGCCTCGCGTCGTTTTCTCATTTCCATTTATGTCACACTCGCGCGCACACAATCCCCGGTTCGAATCCCCCCGCGGTGCCGCCGTCCATCTGTCACAGCGTGAGCGGGCTGTGGATGAGCACCGTCAGGTAGACGCTGATGGAGCCGCCATGTTTTGCTCAGCCACGTTCTCCTTTTCCTCGGAGGAATTCTTCTTTTTTTTTTTTTTTTTTGATACAAAAATAAATAAAGGTGAGATGAGTTGAAAAGGAGCTGGTGTTTGATTGTGAGAGCAGAATGGAAGTTAAAGAACACCTTGGATACGGACAGAAAACGCAAAAACAACACCAAATACTTACAGAGAAGTATTACAGCTGACTATAATGGAGTATAATGGAAAATAATGGAGTATAGTGGAAAATAATGGAGTATAGTGAAGTATAATGGAGTATAATGGAGTATAATGGAAAATAATGGAGTATAATGGAGTATAATGAAGTATAATGGAGTATAATGGAGTATAATGGAGTATAATGAAGTACAATGAAGTATAATGGAGTATAATGGAGTATAATGAAGTATAATGGAGTATAATGAAGTATAATGGAGTATAATGGAGTATAGTGAAGTGTAATGGAGTATAATGAAGTATATGAAGTATAATGGAGTATAATGAAGTATAATGGAGTATAATAGAGTATAATAGAGTATAATTGAGTATAATGGAGTATAATGAAGTATAATAGAGTATAATGGAGTATAATGAAGTATAATGGAGTACGTAAACATATATGGATTCCTATAAAAAAGTACAGTGAAAATAGAAATGCACATTTCCGAGATCGCATTAATAAAATGCTGCGTAACCCTGACACACAAAATTATTTGGAAGATGCTTCTCGTCAGAGGAGCACGCTGATAGAAGAGTTGCATCATGGGAAATGCAGGTTCCAATGTGTCCGGAGTCAGGAGAAAGGTGGTCAGGAGAGAGAATGCAGCTTTAACACATGAAGCTTTGACTTCTATACAACCAGAGGAGTCGCCCCCTGGTGGTCAGGAGAGAGAATGCAGCTTTAACACATGAAGCTTTGACTTCTATACAACCAGAGGAGTCGCCCCCTGGTGGTCAGGAGAGAGAATGCAGCTTTAACACATGAAGCTTTGACTTCTATACAACCAGAGGAGTCGCCCCCTGGTGGTCAGGAGAGAGAATGCAGGTTTTAAGACACTTCCTCATTGGCTTCACTCGGCAGAACCGGAGGTTGCCGCCTGGTTGTAAGTTGAAGACCCCCCCCCCCCCCCTCCCCCTCATACTGAGTTGATATGTGAAGCAGCACTTTTAATACCAGATGTCGTAGTGATGCAAATTAGTCAACACGCAAGACAGAGTCGTCCGCGGAGGTATTGAAGGACAAGCACACGGAGTGGGATATTTATACGTCTCGTCTGCTGCAGTAGACGAGCAGCTGGCTGCGGTCTTCTGTCTCTCCGTGTCCTTGACGGCTGCCGGAGCAGAGGGACAGTCGTTGGTATTCAGCGTAGCGGGTCGGCCGCTGTCACCGGGGGACAAACGGGGAGGCCGGCCGGTGTCCACGTCCCCCTCAATAACACCCAACGTGCACAGGTTGTGTTGTTGTTGTATGCATTAACCCGCCTCGTTGACGTGCTGCATCTGCAGGAGCCAAATACAGAATAGAACACACACACACACGTCTACATACACACACACACACACACACACATCTACATACACACACACACACACACACACACACACACGTGGTGTATTCATATGCAAAAACAGCTCCTGGCGGAACATTAGCATTATTTGTGTGAGCGCAGAAACCGGCACACATACAGGGACGCGTTAAAGACGCTTTTTAATTATAGCAGCTGGTGCAGAAGCATTTAAACATGCACATATAACATATGTTGTTCACATTTTAAAATAATAGCTTGAGTTGAGGTTGGCGATGACAGTTATTGGTCCATCAATCCGCCCAATTAGAGACATTTTAATACCAAAAGTAAAATGTACTTATCTGCTATCTATTTACAAGCTGTGCATCATACATCCCCCTCTAATCCTTCGAGACACTTTTTTGGATGAGTAAAAAAGCGGCGCACGCACACACACACACACACACACACACACACACACACACACACACACACACACACACACACACACTCGCGCGCCAAAAAACTTTTAATGAGCAAAAAGAGAACCTGACCTTTCCTCCGGCTCCACTGCCAAGAAATGTCCAAATTTACTGGGCTGCCATGAAGTTTACTGAGCACGTTAACGCTTATTACGGAGGACGAACCATTTTTGGACACTCTGTGGCCAAAAATGTCGAAGCGGATTTACCGCGGCCGCGTTCACGCGCGAGATCTCTCGTCTTTTATTGGCAGGCTGTCGCGCGTTTGCAAAGTAAATTCATGTTCGCAAAAAGGTTTTTTTAATGAACCTCACGGCCTTTTCCTCTGGTGTCTTCTCACCAGAGAGGCTCTAAAATAAAACCAGCCGTATTTGTGTATTGTGAAGTAAAGGGAACAGCCTCAGGAGCTTTAACGTCTTTATTACAGGATCCATCACTCGTGCGTTCATTTATTTAATTCAACATTATGATGAAGACATTTTGCACACGTGTAGAGTCACATAACTGATTGTAGTTATTGTTTTATTTCTTATTTTGCTGCACAGGAGACACAATTTAACTTCCTCTGCAAAAAAAAATAGGATTATCACAAAGTATCCAGAGCTCTTAAATATATTCAAGGCAAACGTTTTTCAGTTCGTGATGAACTTTAAAATGACACTTAAATTGAAGAATGAACCCAAATGTATTCCGCTTAATATGGAATAGAGAAAAGCAGGAAATATCCATTTTAAGGAGCTGAAAACAGCATTTTGTGCCATTTTTTCTTCTTCTTTTTGCATGAAAAATGACTTTAATAATAAATGTACTGTCAAGATAATCAATTATACAAAACATGTCTCTGAAATAATTAAAAGTGTGAAAAGCTGTTTTTTTAGACTTCTATTCCTTACACCACTAATATTTTTTATTAAGTAGTGCTTCATCACAAGGGGACAGCGGGGGAAAGTGACTTTACTTTAACACTGTAATTATGTACATTTTGTACGTACTTTCTTCTCCACTGCATTTCTTCACAGCTGTAGTTTCTACATGACAAAATCGGCCTCAACAAACATTCAAATTTTACTTTCTTGCAATTATTAAATATATACGCTGATGACATTTTTTCTCTTTGCAATGACAGAATTCGCGGTTTAACATCTGAACATCGCGCCGCTGAAAACATTTAATTTCCAGCAGTCTGTCTGCTCTCTTACAGTCTCACAGCTTTCTCCATCAGAGGTACACAGAGGTGTCGGCCGTGTTGCTTCTCCATTACCGCTCCAATTTCCTCTCCCGGTCAGATACCAGAGGTCAGATAAGAGACTTCCTCACCGTGTAACCGCCAGATGATGGAGATGTGATTTACTGCTGTGCCTGAAACACACACACACACACACACACAGACACACACACACACACACACACACACACACACACACACACTCACTCACTCACTCACTCACTCACTCACTCACTCACTCACTCACTCTCTCACACATACTCACTCACTCTCTCTCTTTCTTTCTCTCTCTCACACACACACACTCACTCTCTCTCTCACACTCTCTCTCTCTCTCACACACACACACACTCTCTCTCTCACACACACACACACTCTCTCGCTCTCACACACTCACTCTCTCTCTCTCTTTCTCTCTCTCTCTCACACATACACACTCACTCTCTCTTTCTCTCTCTCTCTTTCTTTCTCTCTCTCTCTCACTCACACACACACACACACACTCTCTCTCACACACACACACTCTCTCTCTGTCTCTCACACACACACTCACTCTCTCTCTTTCTCTCTCTCTCTTTCTTTCTCTCTCTCTCTCTCTCACACACACTCTCTCTCTCTCTCTCTCTCGCTCACACACACTCACTCACTCACTCACTCATTCACACTCTATCTCTCTCACACACACACACACACACACACACACACACGTCATCTATTCCCCGCGGTGGCCTGACACGGGAGCCATCCATCTTCTGTGACGAAGACGCTCACAGTTTGTCTCAAAAACTCAAGGTTGATTTTTGTTCATTCTCCACGACTCTCCTTCGGTGGCACGAGGAGCCCGAACTGTAAAAGTGTCTCCGGTCGCATCAATCCTGCGTCCAAACTGCCCGACAATTTTGACTAAAAGGGAAATAAAAACCGCAGTTTGGGGAAAAGAGACGAGGTTCGCCGTCGTTCCACCTGTCAGACGTTAAGGAGTGATGGCCGGGTTACGGGGGACTTCTGTGTGACGGGACGCTAAACGTTGCAGAGCAGTGCGACTGTAATGGGAAGCCACGGCTGGAGAGACACAGGAATGGAGAAGCAGTGAAGTTATGTAAAAAGAGTGCGTTTTAAGAAAAAACTAAAAACAAACATGCGTTCTCAAATATATCCGAGTGGAGATGAGTTAACCCTCCGAACCCCAAAACATTTTCGGGGCATTTGTTTTTCTTGCTCCTGTCATTTCACTCTCCGTGGCCTTCTTGATTTTCTCTACAATATAAAAGTTCTGCACCTCTATAAACAGCACAATCATGAATAGAAGTAGAGAGAACTCAAACGTGTCTTCTGTGCAGAATAACACAGTTATAATGCATTAAATCATAAAAAAAAGAAGAAAGAAAATAAATATTGAGCTATTTACATTTTTGAAACCTCTACTTCGACTTCTCCTCTCCTCTCTGCTCTGAGTTCAGCAGCCTGCACTTCAGTCGAAGTTTCACTGAATTGTTTTGACGTCACTGTCGGTCTCAGGAGAATCGACCATGGCTTCATAGTTGCGCCAAGGAGCTCAGAATTTTATGTCTTTTACAGGATCTGGTTAAAGCAAAAGGTTTATTTCTAGCGAAATTATAAATGAGACATGTAGAATACAGTTTTTTTCGTGAAATATCACAATTTTAAAAGTATTCATCACACGTGACGTGTTCAAGGACCATCGGAAAGATGATAATCTGACGATGATGACGGTTTCTACAGCTTCTGGTTGTGATAAACGGTGTAGTTTAGGCGATTGTTTACAGAAAACATGCTTTTCGAGAGATTCTCATGACTGTCTCTCGATTGTCTCGTCCAGCAGGCGGCTCAGTTGGCGGCTCGCGGGTCGTCACCCCCGATGTGCCTTTCTCCGTGGACGACCTGACGGCCGACCACATCTTCTACGTCCAGGACAGCCAGCACAAAGCTCAGGCCAAACAGGACGTCTTCAGCTTCTACGTCAGCGACGGACACAGCCAGACAGAGGCGTTCAATGTCGAGATTGACATCCAGGTAACTGGTTTCTACGGAAGCCCAGAGGGGCCAGTGAGAAAGAAAAATTGGGTGATCCACTTTTTTTTATCTGAATTGTTTTCTCAGGTGAAATAGGTGAAGATATAATATAATATAATATTCTGAAGTTCCTTAAAAAAAAATGGATCTGCGAAACAGGAAAACAAATTTTAAAACGTTTTGTCAGTTGAGAAAGTAAACGTTTTGCCAGAATAAGACAAGTATTTTTTTCTGTTCTGCGAAAACAGGGGGCATTTAAAAAAAAAAAAAAGTATTATCAGGTGATTTATTTTATTTATGGAGTATAATGGAGTATAATGAAGTATAATGAAGTTTTAGTGTTGTAATACTTATTTTGTCCACAAGAGGCTGAAGTGCACCATTATAATGTGTTCTGAATAGAACAAAAAACATACATGATTTATTCCAGATGAGTTTTATTTACATATTTTGTAACGCACAATATATGTACCTTGTGTTTAAAATGCATGGCGAAATTAAATAAGACAAAGAAAAAATGTTTACCTGCCAAAACCTATTTTTAGTAACCAACATGTAAAAAAAAATCCTGGCAAAACTTTTTGTTTCCCTGTTCTTTATTCGCAGAAGGAAACGTTTAAGATCACACTTAGAAAATGGATCACCAGAACTGTGTACCAATAACTTTTTAACGTTATTAAGCAAGTATCCTTTCCTAGTTTTCTTAACATAAAGTAAATATCCAAACGTGTTTTTCATGGTAGTTTTCCGTAATATTTAAACCTGCAGTATATATTGACGTCAGCTGGTCACAAACAGGATCTGCAGCCTCACCTGTCGAGCCACACACGTTTTCTGTACACAAACCTCTCCATCAAACAGATTTCATTTCCTTTTCCTTTCAGCTCCTCCATCTGTCCCACTTATCGTCATTAACGGTTTCCCTTTGTCAATCTGTCACTGACACTCTGGAGTCTCATTATCGTGTTGACAGTGAAAGCAACCCGCTCAAACGAGAGGTTATTAGATGGAGGTTTGGCACTCTGGAGTTGTTGGTAAAAAAAAAAAAGCAAATAATTCCTCCTTAACGTTCTTAAAAAGTTGGAATCAACTAAAGATTCGTTTATTTTCTCGACCGTATTCTGTAAATAAATGTAACTATCTCTGTTGATCATTTCTGGTCTTCAAGAGAACTCAATAAAGGTTCATGATTTTTATTTATTATCATAAAAAAAACGAAAACACAGACTGTTACAGCGTCTGACTGTTTCATCAGGAAAAGTTTGAGCTGTTTGAGTTCAGTTGGGACTTTACAGCTTCACACTGCAGTGATTTAAAAATGGACCGACCCACTGTCTTTAATCTGCACGTGATGATAAAGAACAGCTCCGTCCTCAGGCTGTCGGCCTAAACCAACTCAGCCTCCACATCCATCACTTCAGCCTGTTGGAGGTTCTGAGTTGAATTGATGAGGCTGTCGGGTAGCTGTGTGTGTGTGTGTGGAGGTGGTAATATAGAGTGTGCTGGGCATAAAAATCAATAAGAGAGATTTTATAAACAAACTTAAATTCAGGTTGTCATCTCTCGTCACTGCTTTCATTTTTGAAGAACCTTCAACGAGTTCTGCATCAATTTTCACGATCGATTAATCTCTCGGGTTGTTTTCTAGATTAAATTGATCAATGGTTCGGGCACATACAATTTCAGGAAATAGTGAAAAATGTCCATCCCAGTTTCCCAAAGTCCAAGGTGATGTCTTTAAGTGTCTTGTTTTGTCCAAAACCCACGAATATTCAGTTTAATATGATATAAAACAGAGAAAAGCAGGAATTTATTCGGGTTTTTTTGAGATGCTGAAAACGTCATTTTGTGCCGTTTTTGCATGAAAAATGACTTTCATGATGAATCGATTGTCAAAGTAGTGGACGATCATTTCTTCTGCCGATTGAATAATCTTCTAATAAACAACCGTCAACAGAAGATTGAATCTCTTGTGCTCGACGTGTCGGTGAACAAAGAGGCTGAAAAACAGCCTTTTGTGCCGTGTTTTGCATGAAAAATGACTTCACCGATAAATCGATTGATCAAAGTAGTTGTTGTTCTCTCATGAGGTGTTTCCTGTGTTTGTCCTCCCTCAGCAGAGCAAAGAGGACCGAGAGCCCGTGGTGGCGGTCAGCAGCATCCACGTGGAGGAAAACTCCGGCGTCGTCATCACCAACTCGTCTCTCAGCGTCCGCGACCAGGACACGCCGGAGAACGAGATCCTCTTCACCATCATCAGGAAGCCCTCTTACGGTGAGCTGGTGACCCCGCACGCTGCTGTAGGTGAACTCAAGGTCACGCAAAGCAGTCCAATGAAACAACCCGGCGACGGAGCCTACATTCGGTATACACAGCGGAGCGTCGACTGTTGGGTCTCAGAAATAAAACTGAATCAACAGAAACTGAACGTCACGACCTCGATGAAGGAAAGGTTTATTCCAGGACTCTTGTGTGAGGCTGTTAAAGTTTCACTAACGAACACCACGCCAACAGCGATATGAGTTTACAGATGGTTTATTACGAGGTGGAACGAGAGGGTTGGGTTAAGGAAGCGGAAAGGGGTCAAGGGGTGAAGGGATGTAGGGATGTGGGTCGAGGGATGAAGGGATGTGGGTCGAGGGATGTAAGGATCTGGGTCGAGGGATGAAGGGATGTAGGTCGAGGGATGAAGGGATGTAGGTCGAGGGATGAAGGGATGTAGGGATGTGGGTCGAGGGATGAAGGGATGTAGGTCGAGGGATGAAGGGATGTAGGGATGTGGGTCGAGGGATGAAGGGATGTAGGTCGAGGGATGAAGGGATGTAGGGATGTGGGTCGAGGGATGTAAGGATGTGGGTCGAGGGATGAAGGGATGTGGGTCGAGGGATGAAGGGATGTGGGTCGAGGGATGAATAAATGTAGGGATGTGGGTCGAGGGATGAAGGGATGGAGGGATGTAGGGATGTGGGTCGAGGGATGAATGAATGTAGGGATGTGGGTTGAGGGATGAAGGGATGAAGGCGGAAGGAACAAGAAGGACAGAGGGGGTCGTAGAAAGAAGGTTGGAGGGGTGCGATGAGAGACCGCTGCCGTCCGGTGGCTGGAGGGAACGGTGGGGGTGGAGACACGTGGGTGGGGGTCGTCTCTTCGAAAGCTCTGATGATGCAGAGTCCCCCGATGTTCCTGTAGTCCTGTGGGAGAGAGGGAGAGGGAGACAGAGAGAGAGAGAGAGAGAGATAAATAGGAAAACCAGAACGGGGTTGGGAGGGAGGGATGTCGGAACTGAGTCGAAGAGGAAGTGAACGGGTTCCTCGTGCTCCCTTCATCATTAATGTGCACGTATGGAAAAACAAGCAGAGGCAGAGTTGGCGGTCAGGACAATAACACAATATGATATTTGGTCCAAGAACTGCTTAAAAATTGGAGTTGATTACAATTTTCTTTCCAATATTGATGCAAAATATGTTTCAATAATTGAAAATCAATGGTATCATTTAATAAATAGAAACTCAAGCTCTATTTCCAAAATATATACATGTATTTACTGAAGGATTTAATCAAATTCCAGAATCTTTTCAACAGATCTCCGAAAAAACAGATGCATAAATGTTTCAGTTTCACATTTATCTTTGATTGGTTACTTGTAAATGGGAAATAAATTCTTGGCAGCAAAGCGTTTCCATCTAAAACCATCTCTAAATCTTTCCCCCAGATCTTTGAATCGGTTAGAGAAAGATGAACGACTTCCTTTTAGATAGAATCATATTTGCTAAAATGACTGATTTCCCGGTTTTGGGCTCCTTTAAAGCCGCAGTGACAAGAACAAGAAGTCGGCGTTCATACGAGTGTTAACGCGCGACTGGAGGTGTTTCCTGCTGTAGACGAGATGTTCTCACATCCACGTTGTCTTTTATTTCATCGCCTCGCCTGAAGATCAAAGTCTCTTTTTTTAAGGAGAGCAGCGTGGAAGCAGTCAGATAGCGGACGAATCCGTGAGAGAGATATTCGAGGAAACGTCTCCTCCAGTGTTTTTGATTCTCACCCTCTCAGAAGATGCATTTATTTAAATGTTTTGGTGAAGTGTTTACAGTGTGTGGCTTCTTTTTTTGGAAGGGCAACCAGCCATTTAGCTGTAATTATGATGCCGTGATTACAGCTTTTAAAATATATATATATATATATATATATGTCAGCGACAGAGGTATATTTACATATATACAGAAGCAGCAGCGTGCACTGCAGGTAAACCCTGGAGAATTATGCAAACAGATGTGCAGTTGATATATTAGGAGATATATATATATATATATATCCACATATATAGATATATCCACATATATAGATATATCCACATATCTATATCCACATAGTATTGTGTATGTGTTTATATATATATATATACTGTATATATATAAACACATACACAATACTATCAGATGTTCCTTCCACACACACAAACACACACACACACACACACACACACACACACACACACACACTAATAAACAGCCCAGCAGAGAGTTATGCTGAGGGGTTTCCAGCATGTTGATAGTAAATTGTTCTCAACGTGATAGAGATGAACACACACACACACACACACACACACACACACACACACACACGCTTGTAAACACATTACTCTCGTAGTCCGACACCCAAAACAGTTTAAAAGAAGACAAACGCACCGCTGGTCCGACCGCTGCCATTCCTCAAACGCTCGCCGCGACTCGACACAACGACACGGAGCTCAAATCAACTGACCTCCCAGCACTCTGTTTTCCTGACGTCCCCTAAACCTCCCAAATTGAGTTTTCTCTCCGGCCTGCCAAAACCCTGGTAGACTAAAATAAATTGCTTCACACACACAAAAAAAAATCAAAAAAATGTTTTGACTGGACACAAATATATTTCTTACTCAGCAATTTATCATCAAACTCATTTTTAGGAAAGATTACAGGATCAGGAACTGAGTGAAAAACTCAATAAAGAAAGGGAAAGATGCTGCAGGTCAAAAGATGCTAGGTTCACATTAAAGTTACTGTGAGGAACTTTAAACTGGTTCTGAACCGGTCTCAGTCTAGTCCTGGTCCTCTATAGACCTCAGTGTAGTCCTGGTCCTCTATAGACCTCCATCAGTAACCAGACCACCAAAGAGAAGATGGTCTGGTTCTAGAGAGTTCTTCTTAAAGCTCCTCATCGGAGCCTCCGGGTCGGATTCTGGTGAAACCAGATGACATCATGCAGGTTCACCAGAACCTCCTTCAGCTCAGACTCCAGCAGAGACCAGTCCACCGTGGACAGACCCAGATCCAGCAGAGACCAGTCCACTGTGGACAGACCCAGATCCAGCAGAGACCAGTCCACCGTGGACAGACCCAGATCCAGCAGAGACCAGTCCACCGTGGACAGACCCAGATCCAGGACGTATTGCTGGACCCGCTGGAGGGAAGGGGGGCACGGGAGAACCAGGACTGAGAGGGGCAGACTGTCAGACCCTGCTGCAGTACAATGAGAGGTTCTCTAAAGGGACCCTGGTGCTCAGAGACACTACCTCTTTAGTCCACAGGGGGCGCCAGAACCAACACTACATGAAAGTTCCTCATAGTAACTTTAAATAACGTAACAAACAAACTTATTTTAATCCAAACTATGAGGATTTACTAAAATTAACCAAGTAATTCTGTTAAGTTCATGTTTTGTATCGTTTCAATTAACAACGTTTACTTATCACCGTAATCCGGGAAAAAATACATTTCCCTAGAAAACTCAAAAAAGTACAACATGAAAGTTCCTCGTTGTAGCTTTCAGGCAAAATATCAAAGAGCCCATCAGATTATGTTTTGTTCGAGATATCGGAGACCAATAAACAGACGTTTGAAGCATTCGGGAAAGGAGCTTATCCTGCTGGCAGCCAATCAGAGAAATATCTTTTTTTGGTTTGCTCATATAAAACTTTGTAAAACTAAACCATTCCCTCTTCAAGTTTCGGGTAATATTAGCCGAGAAACTTAGGATAATCTCCACGCTTTTCTCATCTAGTTAATATTAGGAGGAATTCCAGCTCATGAAGCACTTCTAGTTTCAACATTAATGAAATTAATATTAGTTATTGATGACAGCTCTGAAACAAAGGCCAGTTGCCACTTGCTGGGTCTTATTTCCAACCCCTTCTTCCCCCGCTGCCAGACACCTGCTCGTAGACATCCCTCATAACAGCGACACACACACACACACACACACACACACACACACGCACAGTAAAAGCACCATAAAGCAGCCGGTGAAACCGAGTGAACCACCGCCATAAAACCAGCAGCGTGGACGCCTGATGGGACAGAGAGCAGGAGAGTGATGTGGTACGGGGCGATGATGAGTCCCACGCAGCTCGTCTGTTTTAACAGGCTTCCTCTCCACTGTCCTCACACACACACACACACACACACACACACACACACACACACACATTCACAAAAGACAGGCCCCTCCTAATAAAGACGTCAGGATGCTGCAGCACACACCGACACGCAGAGTTACCTCTCAAACTTTTGTCGTAAATAATCCCCCTCACTAAATTTAAGTCCTTCAGTTATTTTATTTTTTTTTATCAATTATGAATCAACTATTAGTTGAATTACTTTCCCCCGAAAGTGGTTTTCTGATTGTAAGGACGAAGGTCCTGAAAGATACTTTGTTATAATTAAAAAATATATATATATATATATATTTTGCCCTCGACGGCTTCTGTTTCTGCGGTGTTTAACGGTGTGGTTTATAATCTCAGAGATTATTTTTTCTCGTAAATGTATGAGTTTTTTAATTTTTTATTTACGACTTCGATATTTGAAATCCCCACTTTTTTAAATACGGGAATATTTCCACCCCTCCTCGCGCTTCTGAATTTATTTATTTTTCCTGTATGATGGCCCTGAAACGCTGTTCTATGATTCACTACCAGCCTCATAAATATAAAAGGAAAAGCTTTAAAGGAATGAAAGAAATATTTTTAGACTGTATGAGGGAAAAAGAGAGCATCTGTGTGTGTGTGTGTGTGTGTGTGTGTGTGTGTGTGTGCGCGTGTAGGTGTGTGCGTGTGTGTATGTGTGTGTGTGTGTGTTTCTGTGTCCTCTCATTATGCTCCAGGATTTAGGCTCAAATCCCATTTAAACCTGGGCTTTGATTTAAGAGGCGATGTAATTTAGCGGAATCTAAAAACTCTCATTAGTTTCCACAAAGTCTTTCATGTACCGCATGAAAAACTCACAACGTCCTCCATTTGACCGAGATAATCAGAGCACTTAACCAGATGCTGCTTCATTCAGCTACAGCGCCACACACATACACATATATATATATTTATATATATATATATATATATATATATATATATATATATATAGATATACGCACCCTCCGCAAAAAGCAGAGGTTCATTAATCTCCTCTTCTCTCAGGCAAACTCCGCAGACGGCAGTTTTACGCTCAGCCGCTGGAGAACGGCCGGGTCCTCACGCAGGGCTCCACCTTCACCTACCAGGACGTCCTGGACCAGTTGCTGGTCTACACACCGGAAACCGTCAGCGGGGGTGCGGACGAAATGGGCTTCACCCTCACCGATGGCATCTACACGCACACGGGCCGCCTGGAGTTCACCATGGACGTCAGGAGGAGCGAAGGCCCCCGGATGACCGTCAACAGAGGCCTGCAGCTCCCGGCAGGTGAGAGGGGTCGCAGGGGTCGCAGGGGTCGCAGGGGTCGGAGCAGCACTGTGACTTGATACAGTGAGTCTGAGAAAAGCCTTAAATGAAGCATTCAAAGGGAGACAAACCGAATTGTTTTTCAGGGTCTTCGTCCAAGATCACGGAGCAGAACCTGAAGGGTTCGGACATCGACTCGGACACCCTGAAGCTCAGGTACGTCCTCACCAGAGACCCTCCGGCCGGGAAACTCCAGCTCAGCAAGAGCGGACGAGTGGAGAAGATTTCTGTGAAAGGAACCGTCAAGAGCTTCACTCAGGACGACGTCAACAAAGGTTTTTATTTCCCACATTTCCCATGGCCCCCCCACCCACCTCTATCTGAGGATTTCAATTCTTCATTTAAAGATTCTGTGTTTGGCTTTCATGAAGAGAAACTCTCTGAAAGATGCCAGCGCTCCCTTTTGTGTTCGCTTCACCATCGTTCTGTCTGTAGTTTGATACGATGACTTATTCAAACGAGGGCTTTTGTCCGTGCTCCTGCAGGCCTTCTGCAGTACGGCCACGAGAAAGGGGAGAAGGGAGGCAGCCTGTCTTTCAAGTTCAACCTGGTCGATCCAGAGGGCAACAAGCTGATCGACCAGTCCTTCTTCATCAGCGTGCTCGGTAGGATCCCCCCCCCCCCCCCCTTCCAAACCCCCTCCCCTCCCCCACCGGAGACTGAAGGATTGTCCGACCCGCACGCTTGAGCGGCGCCCGGGTCGCTCATATCTCTCCCAGCTCACGTTTTATCTTGTTCGGTATTATCCCCTCTCCTTTTTTTTCTTTCTTTAGCCCTGTGTTCGTATCTCTTCCTGCCACGCCGCCCTCTGATTACTTCCCGGCCCTTCTCTCAATCACCTCCTAATCCGTTGGTCCAAATCTCTCAAACCTATATCGCTCTTTCACACCTCCTGATTTCAGCTTGGGGGGGGGGTGTTGTTGTTGCTTGTCGTCGTGTCATTTCTCCACTTCCTAATAGACACCTCTGCTCCTCTTATCTTCCCTCCACTCCCTCTCCAAATCAGTCTCAGCTTCTTCTTCTTTTTTTTTCACCAAGTTGAGAAATCGACCTTCAGTATTTTTTATCTGCTTCTGGATGAATTGTTTTCATAGCCTCGTGGGGGGGAAAGGCCAACATGCTTTCCCCAATACATCCTTCCCTGGAAGGGTTTCTGTTTATTTTCCTGTCATGATGTTTTTTTTTTACTCCTCTTCCTCTTCCTCTGGGACTGATCTTCTTCCTCTCTCCTCCAGAGGACCGCCTCCCTCCGTCCGTGGTGGTGAACAAAGGCCTGGTGCTGGACGAGAACACGGCGAAGAAGCTGACCACGCTGCAGCTGTCGGCCAGCGACCAGGACAGCGAACCGGGCGAGCTCGTCTACCGCGTAACCAAGGAGACGGGCCTGGGTCACCTGGAGCACGCCGCCAGCCCAGGTACCCCATCGGTGTTTCAGCTTTTAGAACTGAGAGTTACTCATTTACAGGCTCATCTCTGTGATGGACCTCAAACGGACGTCTCCATGACGATGTTCGAGGTGGTAGTATGACTGCAGAAAAACAACAGGCTGTACGATTCGTACGATAAATAATTTTCGTAGAGTTCCCACAAAATGATTTCACATGTAATACGCGTACTCGTGAACAAGGAAGTAGAAAGACCGTAGACGGGTCCAACGAACAGGAGACCGCTGTTTGATCCCCGAGTGAGACGAGAAGTCGACGTGGATATTTATTCGTCACACAACGTTCGTACCTCAGCGACGGCTCTCTCGTAGATACTTGAACCCAAACGTCGAGCTTTTCCTCGACCTCACCGAGTCGTTTCCTGTGAAGACGGAAGTTTATTTTGAAAAGACCGTCTGCGCGGAACGAAAGGAAAATTGACACGTGTTGCTGGACTTTCGTAGGAAAAACGCACCAAAAATGAGGAGTAACCTTTCGTAAGACTTCACACCAGCCGGTGTGTGAGGATACGTTGACAAACAAACATGGCCACGACTGTCGAGCTCCACGAGCCTTCGTACTGCATTTGAGTTTGAATTCTGGTAACTCAGCAACCCAGTTGGGGAATTGTTTGTTTCTATGAATGTATGTATGTATGTATGTATGTATGTATGTATGTATGTATGTATGTATGTATGTATGTATGTATGCATGCATGCATGTATGTATGTATGTATGTATGTATGTATGTATGCATGTATGTATGTATGCATGTATGTATGTATGTATGTATGCATGTATGTATGTATACATGCATGTATGTATGTATGTATGCATGTATGTATGTACTGTATGTATGTATGTATATATGTATTTACGATGAATGTCAATGTTTTGGAACCAAAAGATACGTTTCATATCAGTCTTGTGTCATGCTCGCAGAAACGCACAACGCCACAACTTGTGTTTTATAGCTGCTGGTAGCTACCCCCATCCACCAAAGAGTTTCAATGTACGATCTTTGCTGTTGCTATGAGAACAAAATGAGGAAAAAAAAGAAAGCGATCCGCTTGTCATAATACCACTTGGAAACGCTGGGGGGGTGGGGGGGGGGGGTAGTTTGAAAGTTGTCTCGTGCCACTTTAAATAAACTAAAACAATCTGTTTTCTAGATGTGGGACATAAAAAAAATGGGGGGTTGTGTAAAAAGGAAAAACCTCATTACAACATTGATGAGTCCAATGGATTTGCCGCAGACTCGTATACCTTTAATTTATATACAGAAAAGTACATTCTGTCCTTGATAATTAACTCCACACACACACACACACACACACACACACACACACACACACACACACACACAAATAGGGACGTGTAATGAATGTTGCTACAGTTCTTCTCTGGTTTATCTCTGACGTATTCAAGCTGCCCACCAAAAACAGACACACACTCATACACTCTGTCTTTCCTGCTTCTTTTGGCACACACACACACACACACACACACACACACACACACACACACACACACACACACACACACACACATATATATTGAATGACTGCAGCCTATTATTTCTAGTGTGTGTGTTCAGTGCATTCTCTTATATAATATATGTGCACATTTCCTCAGCTTCATCACTTTTATTTCCACATGGAACAAAAAAAAAAAAAAAAAACCTTCTCTTCCTATGTCACTTAGTATCTCACCCCAAGCAGTTATTTATTTATTTTTTACGGCAAACAAAACAAACCCAAAACAAACAAATGAAGCCCTTAAGGAGGTGATTATTCGCTTCCGAGCCGTGAAACAATCCGGCTCCGGGGCTGAAGAACTCTCCCGGACGTTAGCGGCGCTCCGCGACCTCGGAGCATCAGCTCTCCTCGGAGCCGCCACGCAGGTAATCACCCAGCTCGGCCTGTCACGCCACGCCGACACGCACGGCCCGCCGCTCCCGTGGGGCTGAAGCCTGTCAGCCGACGAGGAACGTCAAGGTAACGGCAGCGAGAGAGATGAAGGCCCACTTTCAGAGTCTTCAAAAAGGCTTATTAACTGTCTGAGGTTATGAGCTCCCCTCTCAGGTGGAGAGTTCGTCAAAAGCCGCCTGTCACACAAATCAGTGAGGGCCGTTACTCACCGCCTCACCTCAACAACACTTCTCATGTCCTCTGCAACTTCGGCAAGAGTGTTGGTTGAAGCGTGCGGCCAAGAAACAGATGAAGTGCGGCCTTCGGGCGGCGGCGGCGTTTTCTTTTACTGCCACGTCGCTCTCCAGAGGGACCGTCGTCCAGCTCCACCAATCAGAAGTCACGTGACCGTCGCTTTCATTGCTTTCTAAAGGAGGTGTTGAAAACGTAACTCAGAGGCAAATTTTTTTTTTTTTTTTTTATTTAAGTTTTGAGTTGAGTTGTCACAAAGCTATAAACAGAACAGCATCTACACAAATAAAACAGTAGGTTACGCCAACAAATAAAAAATAAAATAAATAAGTAAATAAAAAGGACAGTGAGTAAGTTGTCTGGAAACATTTCGATATTCATCCAAATATATTTTAACTAGGCATTCATTTAGTCGCCGTCATATCTCATATAAAAGTTAATAAGTTATTAAATGTTTTCTTCTTGACTCTCAGAAGGTCAGCTTTTCCAGAACAAAGATGTCTTTCCAGCCACGGTTTCTGGGGACGGCTTTCTTACTTTTACCTGAAAGTAAAACTTAAGTGGAGTAGAGGTCATCACAGGTGCAGGTGTTCTTGAGCTCATACCTCATAAGTATTTTTTAACAACGGCATTAAACATTTTTCCAATTAAAGCCTTATCTCTGTACAATTCCGGGAAACATGCTCCCATACAGCCTCCAACGTTGTTGTTTAGCGAGTCGCCTGCTTCTTTATATGTTTGGTGTAATGAAAAGAGTCCCAGGCAATTTGACTTTCCCCCTTTACATACTGTTTTTTTTATTAGCTGTCATTAAATATATCGACAAAAGTTAATAGTCATGTTTTAATCTTTATTTAACGTCATAATAATTGAAATGCTTGCTTGCGCTTCAGCTCGTAAGCCCCTGAGCATGTGCAAGGAAGCGAGGTGGCTCCTTGGCTCCTTGGCTCCTTCCATCATAAGCTCCGGAATAAACAATGTGTTTAATTATTTAAATTATATATAAAGGAGCAATCCTTATTGGTTGTTGGCTACTCTGCTGATTTTCTAATATCTTATCACATGTGGTCATGATGGAGAAATACAAAGAACAATTTGAATCAGTGTCAATCAATGCTAATTACACCTGCATGTTCCCTGATTATGATACATAATGATACTGATTATGTACCGCGACCCTCAACCTGCAGCCAGTGGGCTGGTGCCAGAAGGCACAATGAAAATTATTTATGCACAAATGGGAATTATGTTTTTTTTCAAATAAGAAGCCCGAGTTTATTTAAAAAGCACCAAAAAAAAGTCAGTGAATTCTTCTTTAAAGTAAGATGAATTAAGAGCCTTTTAGTGTTTATTTATTTTATCTGATAAATATTATCAATGTTTGCAAAACTACTCAAAGCAACGTGAGTATCCCCAGTGTATATGATATTCTAATCTTTCGATTATACCTTTTGTTTTTGCCGTCGCTGTGCAGAAATCAACCTGTTTCCCCCTTTAACACCGACAGGAAACGATACCTTATTAATTCAGAGTCGGGGCGTTCTGTGGCTCAGAGGGAGAGCAGGTTCCTCTAACCGGTAGATCGGCGGTTCGATGCCCGGCTCCTCCAGTCTGCATGTCGAAGTCGCATGTCAGCCTCTGTCAGTGTGTGAATGTTGAAATACTTGAAAGGCTCTATATAAATGCGAGTCCATTTACTACTTGAATTTCAAGTAAAAAGCAAAATATTTCTAATATAATTATTATTTATCTGGAGCCGTCTCCATTTTTCTGCAGCTCTGAGGCCAATAGTTCCTCGTCAATGTCACACTCAAAAACCAAAGTGCTTTTCTAGTCTTCCGACCACTCGAAGCTCTTTCACACAACATGACATCATCATTCACCCATTCACACCCTGATGGGAGGGGCTAAGGTGCCACCTGCCCATCAGTAGTAGATAACATTCACACACCGTAGGCGGAGCTACGGGAGACATTTGGGGTTAAGTGTCTTGCCCAAGGACACATCGACATGGATTTAGCGGAGCCCCAGGGATCGAACCACCGAATCCTTTGATTCAAGGACGACCCCGCTCACCACTGAGCCGCAGTCTCCCGCGTGGAACTGGGACTCGACAATAAAAAAAAGCAACTCGAGCGCGGCCCCCTTAAATTCGACGTGAGATCATCCGTCAGTGAGCTCCCACTCCATCAACAATCTCTCAACTTTCTCTGCATCGTCGTCCTCAAACGACCCGAAACAACATCTTAATGCTGACAGCACGTCAGGAGTTACTCTGCTCCTGTGTGACTGTCGAGACATTATGTTGTTTTGAAGAAAGCACTGATGCTCAACCGAGCGGTTAGTTGCGGCTACCAATTACCATGTTTTGTCAGATTTAAGGTAAGGCGAGGCTTCGGGGTGTCGCAGGTCAAGTCTTTTTCTCAAAAACAGACCGAGTGTATTCAGAGAGAAAAGAAAATGTAGCTGCATATCAACCATTCTGTTTCTTTTTTCACCGAAAGAACCAAGCACTATTTATCACATATGCAAATTACATGCTTTGGGAAACTTGAACGATCGTTTCAGGGGAAAAAAAGCAATGATTTAAAATAATAAAATACTAATTACCTGTCTCTCCACCCTTTGGATTTAGTATTTTTTCTCATAAGTTTTGAGTAATTAAATCTTGAAATCCTTTGTCATCTTTTTCCATGAAATGAGATTAGCATCCAGTCTGTGTTTAAACTTCTGGAAAGCAAAAAACTTGGTATTTTCCGTTATTTCCTGTCAAGACAAATGGAAATTTTATTTTTTATTTTAATATGATGGGGCAAAGAAGCAGGTATTTCCATCTCTGACTGAGAATATTGCCTCCGTCTCCCTGTGTGCCTGTCTTGATTATGCCGCTGTATAAACGTCCGGCTGGGGAATAGACGAGGAGGGCCGCAGACTTCAACATGTTTCCGTGTGTCAAAAGTAGACGTGAAGAAGATTGATGTTGAAAATCCTTCGTTTCCGTTTCCTTTCGGCCCTCGGTGACATGGTGAAAGGAGCTATTGCACCTGTATGATATTTGGTCTGCTTCATTGTTGGTGCTTCTTCATTTCTTTTGGAAATCTGCACAGGAAAATAACTTTTCACCCATCCCTTCCACTTAGGGAAATAACTTTGAATCCATCGCCGGGCTGTCGAGTTATTGCCTTCATATCAAAGTCACCGGCGGCACGAGAGGTCCATTTATAGATTATTAACTATCCCTTCATGCGAAGGGAGGCCTCTGACAAACACTAACTACCTCATTTACAATATAAAACCAGTTATGTGAAGTAAAACGCTGTTAGCTTTGAATTATAGGTCTCACATGTGCTCATCTCCAGGCATTAAAACCCATCTACGCCCATCTGGTATTAATGTAGCAATTGTTGTATATGATGATTAAACCGTCTGCTGTGAAAATATGTTTGGGTAATATTCAAAAAGTGTCTTTGAGCATCCAGCCCCAACGAATCAGCAGAAATTAAACTCCTGTGATGAAAAATATGTCTTGGTTCCTTTTAAAGACTAATTGCCTTTAGTTTCAAGCCGACCGGTGTTTGATTCCTGCAGTCAAACCTGATTACGTTTCCCACTGAGTTTTGAAAGAGTGAAAAGGAGACGGAGCCTCGTTTTAAAAAGGTTTACCTTTAGTTTAAGTTCATGCGCTCATTTAAATGACGAAAGCCAACAAAGAAAAGAGGGAAGTGCTCTGAGACAAAGAGGGGCTTTTAAAACCGTCTGAAACAGAAAAGTTCTACGATGACAAAGAGACACAGAAGACAATTGACACCGAAACTCAATACGGATAAAATTGGTGGAAAAACAACAAAATGCACAAATAACAAGTAATGCCAAGTGAGCGTGGCAGCTTGTGTTCAAAGAGAGCGAGGGGAAGAATGAAGTCCTAATGAGGGTTTTTGGGTTTGTGGGAGTTTGTCTGCATAAGTGTGTTTACTGCGTTTTGTCTGTGGCCCATAAGTTTGTCAGGATGCTTCGCTGAGTGTGTGGGCGTTCACAGAAAGAAGAAAGCCAATTATTACGATTGTTCCAACTCGACTAATAACTAGTCTTCTTCTTCTTCTTCTTCTTCTTCTTCTTCTTCTTCTTCTTCTTCTTCTTCTTCCTCTTCTTTTCTCTCCAGGTACCAGAATCAGCACGTTCACCCAGGCCGATCTGGTATCACGCAGCATCCAGTACGTCCACACCAGTGAAGAAGAGAAGCACGCCGACCAGTTCTCCTTCTCCGTGTCCGACGGGACCAATGAGGTGAGTGAGGGCGCTTTGAAGACCCGTTAGGGGGTTGAGTTGGTTCAGTTTGGTCCAACAATGGAGGAGACTTGAGGAACGTTGTCATGATACCTGGTGAAAACTATAGGGGACCCAGTGGGGTTCCTTGAGGAATGCCTTTCTGAGAGGTAATTCGTACGTTAACAGCCTGAGATATTAAATGTAGGGCTTTTTTAGTTACATCTACAAACATAAACCAAAGTCCCCTTCCAAATATACTTAATTTTACTAGTTTCACTCAAATTAAACTTTTTTTTCCTAAAGAGAATAGGCGCTCAGCAGCTTATTTCCCCTCCATTCTTGTGCACCTTGGTGGCGCTTTTGAAATGTATTTTTACACCAAGACTATGTTAAAGAAAGCTATATCCAGGGCAGTGGGACCACAACAAGAATAAACAACAAACTGTAGCTCTTTTGTCTTTAAGAGTTCAGGGTAAGACAGCGCCATCAGAAGAGGCAGGCGGGCATGTACGTGATTAGTGCTTTAACATCTTTTGACAATAACAAACCCCACTTGGCACGTCCGCGTCCCTCAGCTCTCATGATTATGAATTAAAGACAGGCAGCGTTTGTCCTCCACATAAAAGGCCCTTCGGACTGCTTTGTCATTGGCTTTTTTTTTTTTTTTTTTAAGATCAAGCCTCTTCGCCTGAAATAGTAACAAAGGATCAGTAAAAGATTTCGGACCCAAAGCACAGTAATTACATTGCAATATAAAATATAATTAAATAAATAAACAAATAAACAAATATGCATCAAATCTAATGGACCCCAAGCTTAGAGCAGCGAGGAAGTGTGCATCCCCCCAACACACAGTTCACTTCATGCATAAACAAGCCTTGCTAATCCAGACTAATGAGGACCACAAGAACTTGAGTAAACATGTGAAAAAGGTCATTTGGCCTTCACGCCTGGCTGGCCGCAGTGTGCTGAGGCTTTTGTTGCCCCTGTAGTGGTTGGTGTTTGTGAAGTGGTTTGGTGCTTTTACTTTTGTTAACTGTCCTCTCTCTCCAGTTGAGGGGGCCCGCTCAGCTTTCGGTTTAGAAACACACTGCGTATAAACAACCAAGTGTTCTGCATTAAAGTCGGGTTTTATTGCATT
>JACSYO010001509.1:125000-145000 GCA_016806645.1 Ophiodon elongatus
GACTACAAAGAGACATAAAACAACTACAAAGAGACACTACAAAGAGACATAAAACGACTACAAAGAGACATAAAACAACTACAAAGAGACACTACAAAGAGACATAAAACGACTACAAAGAGACATAAAACAACTACAAAGAGAGACAAAACAACCACAAAGACCCACGAAACAACTTCAAAGAAACACACAAATATTACAACAACCACAAAGAGACATCAAACAACTAGAAAGAGACCTAAAACAACTACAAAGAGATGCAAAACTCACATGAAGAGATACAAAACAACCACAAAGAGACATAAAACGACTACAAAGAGATATAAAACTACCATGAAAAGAGACAAAACAACCACAAAGACACAAAAAATAATACAAAGACACTCAATACAACCACAAAGACACACAATACAACTACAACGGGATGCAGAAATATCACAGAGATGCAAAACAACCACTAAGTGACACAAAACCTCCACAAGGAGACACAAAAAGACCACAAAGGATTGCAAAAACAACAACAAAGACTCACTAAACAACCACAACGGACGTAATCCACCACAAAGAGACACATACGGACTACAAAGGAGCCAAAACCTCCACAAAGAGACACATACGGACTACAAAGGAGCCAAAACCTCCACAAAGAGACACATACGGACTACAAAGGAGCCAAAACCTCCACAAAGAGACACATGCGGACTACAAAGGAGCCAAAACCTCCACAAAGAGACACATACGGACTACAAAGGAGCCAAAACTACAAAAACAAAGAGATGCAAAATGAGCACAAATATATGCAAAACAGCCACAAAAACACTCTAAATGACTGCAAGGAGACACAAAACAACTACAGAAGACAACTGTTTCTGTCTCTTTCATTCTGGGGTTCTTGCTCCTCTGTAGAGGAGGTGGGGGCCTTATCGGATGTCTGTCTCCAGGGGCCCGTTGTCTCATAATCCGTCACTGAGCACGAGGCATAATAAACGTGTCTCTGTGACTGACAGAAGTGGAAAACAGAAGCTCCGTCACTGTTTGCTCACAATGTGCAGTTCACTTGCGCCCCCTGCTGGTTCAAATACCTCGACACAATGCAGCCACCAGTTTCTATGGCAGGCTTTGTAAACATGTCTCTGTGTTCATTCTTCTTGAGTCTGTGTTGTCTTAGCACTGCAGATAATTAAGTCTTGGATGTTTTATCACAGAGGGAAGATACGTATGCAATGTTAAACTCTTTGATCTGCTTCTAACAGCTGCAAGAAACAAACAAATCCTCAGTAAAACTACTACTTATTCCTATTTCTTATTCCTATTATTTCTTTATGCCCGTTAATCTGTGTCCGTCATAATCTCTTCTATTGTAGGCCTATAATAGTCCCATAACATCCCAACTGAAACACTACTATTGATTATTTCGTTCCCTTTATATTACTACGGAGACGCCCCAAAAGCTTTGAGACAAAACCTGCTATCGTTGAATAATTATTTAATATTTACACGTATCACATTTAATTCTTCCTCAGATGTTTGCCCTGTAAAGTCACGGATCTGTAAATCAAAAGAGCAGATTCAGGAAACTTTTTTAATAAATAAAATAGATAAATAGCAGCTTGTGAGAAGTGCCGGTGTGCAGGAAGCTAAGACTTTATCAATGCATCTGTGCAACAAGAACGGACATGTAAACAAAAGTGAAACCTAATTCAATCCGCTTTGTTTACACAAGCACATCGGACAAAAGCGCTTTTTTTTTGGTAAACTTCTCTGCTGGCTGAGACAAAGCAGCCGGGAGGACAGACAATAGAGGACAGACAATAGAGGACAGACTATAGAGGACAGACAATAGAGGACAGACAATAGAGGAAAGACTATAGAGGACAGACTATAGAGGAAAGACTATAGAGGACAGACAATAGAGGACAGACTATAGAGGACAGACCATAGAGGACAGACTATAGAGGACAGATTATAGAGGACAGACTATAGAGGAAAGACTATAGAGGACAGACAATAGAGGACAGACTATAGAGGACAGATTATAGAGGACAGACAATAGGAGGACAGACAATAGAGGACAGACAATAGAGGACAGACAGACTATAGAGGACAGACTATAGAGGACAGACTATAGAGGACAGACAATAGAGGACAGACTATAGAGGACAGACTATAGAGGACAGACTATAGAGGACAGACAATAGAGGACAGACAGATGTGTTTCCAGTAAGATATTAATTACTTTGTATAATTACTTGACATAACTGTTTCTCCTCTATAAACAATATTTAGACATATTTCACACATATTTTCTGAATTTATTTGTTTTTAAAAGTCTATTAATATTTTTAAAAGCAATGATTTCGTCATGTAGAAGAGCAGAGTATTGATAAGTGACTCCTCGTTGTACTAACATCCTAAAGATAAACCTCCCTACCTGAAGGTCACCGTAGTCTCCAACTACACACTGGGCCTTTAAATAAAGTGCAAAAGAGAGAAGCCAGAAACACGATCATCATCATCATCATCATCATCATCATCATCATCATCATCATCATTACGAGCGACTTCATGAGGATGATGAAGGCCTAGATAAAGTCTGTGGTGCAACAACTACAGTGTGATGATGTTTAATCTAACGTCTACCGTCCTTCAGGCCACCAACCTGATCACCAAGAAGGAGCTGCTGACGATGGACCCGGACACCGACGACGGGCAGCTGGTTTACGAAATCACCACGGATCCGAAGCTCGGCTTCCTGGAGAGCAAGCTGAAACCCGGCAACGCCGTCACCTCCTTCACACAAGGTACACGAGCTCTCCGGCCCCAACGCTTCCTTTTCACAGCAGATGCTTATTAATATTACACAGAAAAATAGGTATTAACATTAGAGGTTTTTTTAATGTTTTGCCTTCAGAACAGTCAATTCTGTCAAAGGTCAAGCTTCTGGCAAAAGTGGTCAAACTCTAAATGGACCATAATTTACTAAATGAACATCATGCTGTATTGAAGAAGACTTGAAACTAGAGATTGAGACATAAACTCATGTTTACAATGTTTACTGAGGGAATAAATCAAGAGAGAAGTAGAGTCATTTTCTATAGACTTCTATACAACCAGAGGAGTCGCCCCCTGGTGGTCAGGAGAGAGAATGCAGCTTTAACACATGAAGCTTTGACTTCTATACAACCAGAGGAGTCGCCCCCTGGTGGTCAGGAGAGAGAATGCAGCTTTAACACATGAAGCTTTGACTTCACTTTTTTTTTAAAAAAAGGTTGCCGCCTGGTGGAAATCTGTTTTAATTTTTCATGTCACTCCCGGCTCCAACTCTGCATCTGCACAAATATTGCTCCAAAAAAAATTAGTCACATTTCTTTCTCCTGATCCTCGTCATCATCTTCAGGAATCTGCACATCAACTTATAAATAAAACTGTAATCGCTGACTTCAGTTGCCTCCGTGTTTCCCTTTTGTACGACAGCTCGCTCTCTTTGTTGTCGTTCTTTGGCACATGGAAGTCTGATACTGGCCACAATTACAAAAAAAACAACAATACATGTTGTTCACACAGATTGACTTGGTGCTCCCTTCCATCCGTCCCTCTTTGGTGTGCGAATATTGTTTATGGTCTACTTTGTTATTTCCAATCACAAATTCTGGTCTCTTTCCTTCTGAGATTATTTAATTTGAAGGATTTTAAAAAGCATTTTTCAAAAAAAGAAAATTTCGAGAAAGCGATAAAAAATGAAGTGAATGTCAGAAGAAATATAAAAACCCTTCATAATCATTTTGTGACCCTTTACCCGGTTTAATGTTGCATAATTAATGTTCTACCTGGGACTTCGCTGCATGCAACCTCACAGTGAGAAGGAGGGGGACAAAAACTTGACCCTCCCCCCACACTCACACACACACACACACACACACACACACACACACACACACACACACACATTGAAAGTTTGGTTCAAAGGCACGTCAGCCATGTTTTTTTCCCCCAACTTGCAGTTTGCATCAGCAGTGTTCTCATCACGAGCTTATCTTCACCTCTCGGCTGCAGCCAGGGATCAATGTCAGCCTGCTTTTGGTGAAGTGTTGATCCTCGAGGCTGAAGAACTTTGATGTGCTGCATCATTCTTCATTCAGGAGCTTGTAAACATTCCTTTAATGATAACAAATATCCAGCAAGCCCCTTTCCCTGAGAGGGAAACAATATGAATATAGTCGCGTGGAATTACTGGAATAAACTGTCAACATTTACTCTCATTTCCTCACACGGTCGGGAAATGTTTTTGAGATGCTCTTGTTCTGGATATTAGACCAAAGAGGTTGTTGTTGTTGTTGTTGTTGTTGTTTTTTGCCATTTAATACTATTTTCTGTCCATCACTGCACGTGTTTATTCTGAACTTCCTGAAGGTCACTCGACTATCTTTCTGGCTCGAGGACGCTCGTCGTCCTTTTGGCTTTCGGTCCCTCAATTAGAAAATAATTGCTTTTCTCCGACCTCCTCTGGACGCTTTGAACGAGACATCAACTGTTTTTTTATTCCTCCGAAGTCGTGGAAAAAAAGGCCAGAGGCTGCAAATTATATGGAGTCATTATTTGCCAGCGATCTTATTATAAAGATTTGATCCCTGCAGGGACAGTCGGGTCAGAGTGGCATGCTGGGTAAAGATCCGGGCTAAAAATTATGGCTGATTTAGGGCCGAAATTAAGGATCATTATCACTTATTAATTAACTATTTTATCTGTTAATCAATAAATCAGTTCGCCTGTAAAATGTAAGAAAATAGTGAAACGTGTGTTGACCAGACCTTCTTTCATTTAAAGACAGGAAGTGCGAGACTTTGACCGGAAAGATTTATCAAATAGTTTTAATGAACTATGTTGTAGAGCTGCATCGACTAGTTACTTCATCAGTAAGTCAAAAGAAAATATATCGGTAACTAATTTAATATATTTTTTAAAGCAAAACCAGCTGTTTTTAATAGACAAAAAGAAAATAATCAAGCGTGAGTAGCTCAGCGGGATTAAACTCTGCAGATCGATAATGTTTGGAACATTATTTTGATTTCTGAAAAATTTCTTTGATGACCAACAACAGGAAAACCTAAAAAAAAAACTAAAAAAAAACAGCTGAATCAGTGAAATAGAAATTAATTAAATCCTTGATTGTAATGAATCTCCCGATCTTTTGCAGCTGATATCAACCTGGGTCTGATCCGCTACGTGCTGCAGCAGGAGAACGTCCAGGAAACCGTGGACAACTTCAAGTTCCTGGTGAAAGACAGCAAACCCAACGTGGTCAGCGACAACGTCTTCCACATCCAGTGGTCGCTCATCAGCTTCGAGCACAAAAGGTCAGAAAAAACAAAACCAACATCTCATCGTACGTTCCCAAAATAAATACCCAAATAAATAACCCCCCCCTCTGCCCCCCGTTACGCTTCCCCCGCAGCTACAACGTGAGCGAGAAGGCCGGCACGGTGGCGGTCACGGTGAAGCGGACGGGAAACCTCAACCAGTACGCTATCGTGCTCTGCCGCACCGAGCAGGGCGGCGCCACCTCCACCAGCAGCGTCGGGTCCCGTCCGGGGCAGCAGGACTACGTGGAGTACGCCGGACAGGTAGCGGAGAATGTCAACATGCACGCTTTTTATTCAGGAATTTGCCCCCAAAAAATTATATGTAACATTGGTATTAAGTTCAACAACTTACAGCGAAATAAGTGAATAAGAAATAGGGAATTTAAATATTTTTTATTTAATTTAAGACTTTCAAGTTGTTCCTTTTGGAAGTTTTCTCGTCCAATTGTTGAATAAACTTTTTAAGAATAAAATGCAATGTTTTTAAAGTTTGTGTTTGAAGTTTTAAGTGAATAAAAAATAGGGAATTTAAGTATTTTTTTATTTAAGTTAACCTGTTCTACACTAACCTATTTTTGAGGCCTCCGCACGAAAAAAGCATGCCCATATACTAAAAAGAGTATATATCTGCAAACACAAGGTCTATTTGAATAATGTTGGTGTTATTATAGAGGTCATAACTGTGAGATTTATAAATAATGTGTAAATATCAGTATATATGTTACTGGTTAAAAGTAAATGAAGATGGAACACAGAAAATATGAAAATATTTCAGTTTCGCCTCAAAAAAAAAGAAGCACTTTCAGGATGATCATCACTTTAGAATAATGCAGTTGCAGGTTTAAACCTTTTTTATATTATATCACATTATATCAGATCAGTGGAATATGCCGGACAGGTAGCAGAGAATGTCAACATGCACGTTTTTTATTCAGGAATTTCCCAAAAAAAATGATATGTAACATTGGTATTAAGTTCAACAACTGAGAGCGAAATAAGTGAATAAAAAATAGGGAATTTAAGTATTTTTTATTTAATTTAAGACTTTCAAGTTGTTCCTTTTGGAATTTTCCTTCTCCAATCGTTGAATAAACTTTTTAAGAATAAAACGCAATGTTTTTAAAGTTTGTGTTTGAAGTTTTACCCTCAATTCTTCAATCTCTTGGTCTTTCAAATGTTCTTCTCGATTACATTGTCACATTGTCTTGACATCCAATGATCTTGTGAAGTATATTTTCCTTTTTCTCTGTCCTGATTTCTCGCCTTCACGTTGATCCACAGGTGCAGTTCGACGAGCGCGAGGACACCAAGGTGTGCACGGTGGTCATCAACGACGACCAGGTGTTCGAGGGCACCGAGAGCTTCCACGTGGAGCTGAGCATGCCGGCGTACGCGCTGCTGGGCGGGAACACGCGCGCCCTCGTCAACATCAACGACACCGAGGACGAGCCCACGCTGCAGTTCGACAAGAAGACGTACCACGTCAACGAGAGCACGGGCTTCGTCCACGCGCCCATCGAGAGAAAAGGTTTGCAACTTTTTATTTCAGGACTTCCTCATATTTAATTTTTTTTTTTTTTTTTACATATATGACATTTTAATACACATATTCTGTGTATTCTGCCTGTTCTTGAAGGCCATGTGAGTATTCACACATTTGAGGCATTTGAAGATAAAAACACGAGAACCGTAGTGCATAGTTTTTTTTTTTTATTAAATGTATTTCAGTCGCACATATTTGGTATCTTTGTGATCTCTAGATTATCAGATTGTAGATAAATTAAATTAAATGTAGACGGCACCATAATGAGATGCCAAATGATAATTCATTTACATCTGGCGTTAAAGATTAGTAAATCAACAACAAAAAAATATATATATATATATTTTTTTAATCACTTATCAAGCAAAAACATAAAATATTAACTGGTTCCACTTTCAAGTAAGCTTGTTAAAAAATAAGGCAAAAAATACCAACAGAATTTGTATGGTCTCATATGAATCGAAGCTAAATATGTTTATATTTTTGCACGAAGTTCATCTATAAAAAGCTCCAAATAAAACAAAGACACACCAAACTGGTCCGTGCATGAAGTATAATATATATAATATAATATAAGTAATATCTGCCATTGTTTACGTTGTATGATGATAAAGGTCAATGAAATAAGGTGATTCGAGGATTCAAGGACCCATTCGTAACACAACAGACACACACGAACAAAACCAAACAAAAAAAAGTACATTCCTGTTGTGCATTTTTTGTTATTTGCATCATAAGGAATGTAAACATCATAGGGAACGTAAACATCATAAGGAATGTAAACATCATAAGGAACGTAAACATCATAAGAAACGTAAACATCATAGGGAACGTAAACATCATAGGGAACGTAAACATCATAAGGAACGTAAACATCATAGGGAACGTAAACATCATAAGGAACGTAAACATCATAAGGAACGTAAACATCATAAGGAACGTAAACATCATAGGGAACGTAAACATCATAAGGAACGTAAACATCATAAGGAAAGTAAACATCATAAGGAACGTAAACAGCATAAGGAACGTAAACATCATAGGGAATGTAAACATCATAAGGAACGTAAACAGCATAAGGAATGTAAACATCATAAGGAATGTAAACATAAGGAACGTAAACAGCATCAACAAAAGCTATTCTCTGGGTATCGGCTAATATGGCCGACATCTTCATATTAAAGAAAAACACACTGCCCATAAACTTTGACTGATGTTTGAGCACCAAGCACCATCGAGTGTGTGCGTTTTCACTTTTAAAAGTTATGGAAGCCAACAAATGACCAACACATGACCCCCCACCCTCTCTTCCCCCCTCCTCCCCCCCCTTCAGGCGACACCTCCAGCACCGTCTCCGCTCTCTGCTCCACCGTGGCCAAGTCGGCTCAGGGCAGCAGCCTCCACGCTCTGGAGTCCGGCTCCGACTACAAGAGCCGCGGCGCGTCGGACGACAACCGCGTGGTGTTCGGCCCCGGCGTCAGCGTGACCACCTGCGACGTCAAGCTCGTCGACGACAGCGAGTACGAGCTGTCCGAGGAGTTCGAGCTGGTGCTGTCGGACCCCTCGGACAACGCCCGCGTGGGGGGCGTGACCTCGGCCAAGGTCGTGATCGACGGGCCCAACGACGCGTCGACCGTCACGCTCGGGAACGCCACCTTCACCTTCAGCGAGGACGCTGGTATGAGACAAGAGACTTTCTTTGAAGTTACACTTTTCAGATGTCTTTGCATAGCTGTATATATATATATATATATATATATATAAGAAAAATGTAATGGCTTTCTGATGGCTACATCCAAGATCCAAGGCTGGAGCATGAATAGTGTCTGTGTACACATGAAACAGAATGTAAACATTCACGCAGCTCATTTGTAGAAACAAGATTACTATCTGTTCAAGTCTTAACATTTCAGTCTTTTCATTTATTTTTAACGGAGGACATGCATTAAAGCAGGAACAGCAGTTACAAAACGCCACAGATATTTTGACATATTGTTTTTTAATCAATTGTAGCTGCATTTGTAGCAAATGGATTTATGTTAATAGAGTCCTGCTGTAAATACACCGAGCCCTCATCTCTCTGCCAAGCCTCTTCCACTTTCTTTCTTTCTGTCTCATCTCTTTCTTTGTTTAATATGACATCTTTTCAATAAATAGATTTGACTTTAATCTTGGATAACGGCATTGAACCGTCGGCATGAGTAGTCACAGCAGCATCCGCTGCATTCTGCTTTTATTAGTTCACGACTTAAATCCCTTCAGGATTGCAGACCAAAGCAGGCTTTGTAAATCAAACCTGAAAGCTGCCTCTGAACCCCGACGGTCGTTCGTCTGCACTAAAAGAACCTCGCGTTTCATTCTCGTCTCCACACAACAGGCACGATAGAAATACCGGTGCTGCGTCAGGGCAGCGACCTGTCCTCTGTGACCTCTGTGTGGTGCGCCACCCGACCTTCAGACCCCCCCTCCGCCAACCCCGGGGTCGACTACATCCCCAGCTCCAAGAAGGTGGAGTTCAAACCCGGAAAAACCGAAGAGGTGAGGACAGAGACTTCAGAGATAAACACATCTTCACATGGATAAATGTTTACAGCGAGTCCATCAAAGGATATGAGAAGCCCATAAGTCTTACCATATGCACAGGGCCGTATTGGGGCCATCGCAGGTAAAAAAAACATGTATGGAAAGTATGAAAACAAAAGCTATCTCCTCATCCACATCAGTACGTTGATTTATCTCTGAATATTATTATCTATTATTGGATGATTATGATGAAATTGTGATAAATCACAAGTATTCCCTTGTTTCTAAATCCATTTGCAAAGTGTTATTTGATGAGGTCGTCCACAGCCAGCGTCTGTGGTGTGATGAGGTCGATCCACCTTTGCATAGTGAAAGCAATTTGGTTCCTCGACCAAAAAAAAACTAAATTTCTCTGATTGTTTTTCTAAATTCGTGGTTCATTTCTGATTTATTTAGTCTCGGAAAGTTTTTTACTTTGATTTGAGACATTTACTTTAATCTCGTAAATCTATTTTTTTCTCTGGATATGATATATCTCCTCTGGCCCAGTATTTAATGTGTTTTTTGGACCCAATCGGCACAAACCTTTGCGAACGCCTCGTCTCCCACAGACCTGCAGCCTGACCATCATGGACGACGTCCAGAACCCGTCCATCGAGGGATCCGAGTCCTTCGTGGTGTTCCTCAGTTCTCCCCAGGGCGCCGTCCTGCAGGAGCCCTACGAAGCCAACGTCGTCATCACCGACACCTTCCAGGACAGTACGTGTTCCCCCGAGAGCCTCACGCACCTGAAAGCGTTCACTTCAAATCAGATCTCAAGTTCTCACAGCCGTCTTCCCCTTCTCTCAGTTCCCAGCATGCAGTTTGAGAAGAGCGCCTACACCGTGAAGGAGAAGGACGGCGTCCTGCACATCCCCGTCATCCGGACAGGCGACCTGTCCTTCAGGTCGTCGGCGCGCTGTTTCACTCGCACCATGTCGGCCATGGTGATGGACGACTTCGAGGAGAGGAGGAACGCCGACGAGTCACGCGTCACTTTCCTCAAAGGAGAGAAGGTAGAATTTAGTCCGACACGTTCTTCTGAAGCAGATGAAACCTGTTTGGAAGTTTTATAAAAAAAAAATTAAAAAAACTAAACTTTTCTTTGTTCGTTTTCCAGCTGAAAAACTGCACCGTTCACGTCCACGACGACTCTGTCTTCGAGCCCGAAGAGGAGTTCCAGGTGCATCTTGGGACGCCGCTGGGTGACCACTGGAGCGGTGCCATGGTGGGCGCCAGCGACATCGTCACCATCACCATCACCAACGATGAAGATGGTAAGCAGCCGCCTCAGAAGTCTCAGACAGCAGATATAAACCATCGTCTTCGGTCTGTTTTATTAAGAAGTGAGAATATATGGCATATCGATTGAGTCGGACCTCAAATAAACTCAATAAAATAAAGAAAAATGCACATATGTTCTGTCCGGATCAATAAATCTTTCTGCAAATGTATCAGGCAGATTTTTAAATGACAGATATTACTATGTTCACTATGTGAGAAGAAATGAAGGCTCCTCCCAGATCACATTTATTTAAAAAAGTCACCTTTGATAGTTCTTTTTTTTTTTTTGGACAAATAATTGTCATTTTAAGGTATTTGGTTAAATCGTTTATTTATTTTTTTCGGTAGCAAACTTCTCCACGTTACACCTTGATGATGATACTTGGATTTTCCTATATATCTTGTATACTGTAGGTACAACTAGAAACAACTAAATAAGTCTAATCCAACACCCTTTATTGATATTAAAACACCTCTTTAAAACAATTAAGGAAGGATTTATTGCAGATGCTTTTATCTAGGTGGTACCTAATAAACTGGCAACTCTCTGTGTGTTACAATACCCATAATACTATTTAGTATGTCCCAATACATAGTATGTCAAATGTAATATGCCTAAAATACCAGGATGTCCTATTTCATCCGGTCGCATTTTGCAGTATGCAAGCCAGCCCGCTTCTCTGGCTATTCTTACCCATAATCCTTTGCAAAGCGGATATATGAGCAAGAGGGTCAAAATTCAAGGTGCCATGTTATGAAAAAGTCCCAATTGAATGCATACTGCAAGCTGCATTTTGTACTAAAAGTTAAAAAGGTAAAAGTATATGTAACGCCGCTCGTCATCACGTGCAGTCGAACCACCAGGGGGCAGCACTGTGACCCTTTTTCCTCCTCTCCTCTTCCTCCAGCTCCCACCATTGAGTTCGAGCAGGCGTCCTACCAGGTCAGAGAGCCTCCCGGCCCCGATGGCATCGAGGTGCTCAACATCAAGGTGCTCCGTGGGGGGGATCTGGACCGCACCTCCAAGATCCGCTGCAGCACCCGCGACGGATCGGCCCAGTCCGGAGTCGACTACAATCCCAAGAGCCGGGTGCTCAAATTCCCCCCTGGTCAGTGTGGAAGGTTTTGCTTTCAAAATGTATATTTTGTATTTTTTGGGGGTATTTTTTGTAAATGTCAGGTCCAAACTTCTTCTCAGGGATGGACCACATCCTGTTCAAGGTGGAGATTCTGTCCAACGAGGACAGGGAGTGGCACGAGTCCTTCACATTGGTCCTCGGCCCGGACGACCCCGTGGAGGCGGTGCTCGGGGAGATCTCCGTGGCAACGGTGACCATTCTGGACCAGGAGGCTTCGGGCAGCCTCATCCTCCCCGCCACGCCTATTGTAAGAAAACGTTCTTTAAATCAGTGGGCTTTAAAGGTGATTCATTCGGTCGCTGTTATTTAACACAAACAGAGAACATAGAGATGTGAAGCTGGATGAGTGACGAGTACAGGATGTGTTGTGAGCAGCTCTTCGAAGGACTTGTGTATCGGCTTTTAATAGAACAAGATCACAAAGTGCTTCATAAGATTGAAAATTATTTTAAAAAGGACCATAACAACTGTAAAAGAAACAAGTCTTGAGTTTGAGAAAGTATGCTTTTTTTCTTAGAGCTTAACATGCTTTCAGAAAAACTTAGATAGCTGGAATCATCTCTACATCTCTCCGTCCTTCACCTCCAAGATGTCACTCAAAAAGAATCAAAATGATTACAAAGAGACACTTAACAATGACAAAGAGACTCCAAATGACTTCAAAGAGACTCAAAACAACCAAAAAGAGACTCAAAATGACCAAAAAGAGACTCAAAATGACTAAAAAGAGACTAAAAACGACCAAAAAGAGACTCTAAATGACCAAAAAGAGACTCTAAATGACCAAAAAGAGACTCAAAATGACTAAAAAGAGACTAAAAACGACCAAAAAGAGACTCTAAATGACCAAAAAGAGACTCTAAATGACCAAAAAGAGACTCAAAATGACTAAAAAGAGACTCTAAATGACCAAAAAGAGACTCAAAACAAGTACAAAGCGACTCAAAATGACCACAAAGAGACACCAAAGTCTCCAGCCCATTGTCTAAATTGCCTTTTAATACCTGAGCAGGAACATCTGCAGTTGTTGAATTCCCAGAATAAAAGAGTCCACTCTCCCTCCTCAGGTGGTCTCCCTCGCCGACTACGACCACGTCCAGGAGGTGACCAAGGAAGGCAGCAAGAAGACGCCCTCGCCGGGTTACCCTCTGGTGTGCGTCACCCCCTGTGACCCCCACTACCCCAAGTACTCCGTGATGAAGGAGCGCTGCGAGGAGGCCGGCATCAACCAGACCCAGGTCCACTTCTCCTGGGAGGTGGCGGCGCCCACCGACACCAGCGGCGCCCGGTCCCCCTTCGAGACGGTGACGGACACCACCCCGTATACCGGCGTCAACCACATGGTGAGTTGGGATTCCTGGAAAAGGGAAAACAATTCAGTCTCTCTCTCTCTCTCTCTTTTCCGCCTCTCACGCCTCCTCCGCTCCGCCTCAGGTCCTGGACAGCATTTATTTCAGCCGCCGCTTCCACGTCCGCTGCGTTGCTCAGGCCAGAGAAAAGTCGGGTCACCTCGGCACGCCGCTGAGGAGCAACATCGCCACCGTCGGCACGGAGGGCTCCATCTGCCACACGCCCGTCACCACGGGAACCGCCAGGGGCTTCCAGGCCCAGTCCTTCATCGCCACGCTGAAATACCTGGACGTCAAGCACAAGGAGCACCCCAACCGGTGAGCAACCGGACGAAACCGGACGAAACGTCTCGACCTAGACTTGACGTTTCGTTTGTTAATATCTCTCTCTGTGTGTGTGTGTGTGTGTGTGTGTGTGTGTGTGTGTCCGCGTTTAGCATCCACATCTCGGTGCAGATCCCCCACCAGGACGGCATGCTCCCCCTGGTGTCCACCATGCCGCTGCACAACCTGCACTTCCTGCTGTCTGAGTCCATCTACAGGCAGCAGCACGTCTGCTCCAACCTGGTGACCCTCAAGGACCTGCAGGGTCTCTCCGGTCAGTCACGCTAAGAACGCACTGTCACATAAACACGAGTCCTCTGAACATCGAAGGCCAAACAGGAGATGAAGCATAGACAGCTGCAGGATATTAAGTAAATATCATTAACGGGACATAGCCAGAATAACTTGAATAACATTGTCATCCTCTTTGTTAACTTTTGTTGAAGCCACCGACAACTTAGTTGATAATAAATGCCGCGGTGTCCAAATAAATGAGAAATAATGAACAAATCAGATGTAAAGAATACGTTTCCTCATTTGAATATGTTATATTTCGACATATATTGACACCTCATAGTGTTTTGTTTCCCTGTTTTCAAAGCTTCTACTCAGCTCTGTTTTCTGGAGAATAATCATCTGGTTATTCGACCTGATATAATATACCTCATGCAATTTATTAGCTCTTTGTTTAAAAGTAAAATGATTACTCTCTGACCTTGGAGCGAAGTGTTTTTAGATCTAATGCAAACGTTCTTCTCACAGAGGCGGGTTTCCTGGACGACGTGTCCTACGACAGCATCTCGCTGGGGCCCGGGTACGACCGGCCTTACCAGTTCAACCCCGACGTCCGGGAGGACAAGAGCATCCAGCTCTACAAGCACCTCAACCTCAAGAGCTGCATCTGGACCTTCGACGCCTACTACGACATGACGGAGCTCATCGACGTCTGCGGGGGCTCCGTCACCGCCGATTTCCAGGTACGTGAGAACAGTCGGGGGCCGGTTCTGTCTGTGACCACCAGAGACGAGTCGCTGCACTTGGAATGGGTCAAAAAGATCAGTTGGAACTACTGAACTTGGAGTGGATTGCCTGAGGAGCTCTTCAACCTGATTCTGCCAGGCGGCAACTTCCGTGTCTGAGAAGGGAAGTGAACCGAAGAATGCCTTAAACTTGCATTCTCTCCTCATGCCAAACACCAAGATGGTGACGGGCAAAAACCAAGATGGTGACGGACGAAAACTCAAGATGGTGACGGGTGAAAACCAAGATGGTGACGGACGAAAACCAAGATGGTGACGGCCAAAACCAAGATGGTGACGGACGAAAAAAACTCAAGATGGTGACGGCCAAAACCAAGATGGTGACGGGCGAAAACCAAGATGGTGACGGACAAAAACCAAGATGGTGACGGCCGAAAACCAAGATGGCGACGGCCAAAAAACCAAGATGGTGACAGCCAAAACCAAGATGGTGACGGACGAAAACCAAGATGGCGACGGCCAAAACCAAGATGGTGACAGCCAAAACTAAGATGGTGACGGCCAAAAAACCAAGATGGTGACAGCCAAAACCAAGATGGTGACAGCCAAAACTAAGATGGTGACGGCCAAAACCAAGATGGTGACGGCCAAAACCAAGATGGCAATGCCAAAAACAAATATGGCGATCGATGGTCAAGAGCATAGACATCGACGGCCAAAAACAAAGATGGCGGTAGCCAAAAACAAGGCTCTTATATTTCAAGCTACAATGATATTTGTTTTCAGATGAAAATCTAAATCACCAACAAAACTCCCCTCCTGGCCCTCGCTTTTTCTGGAGCTTTTGACCATATCATGATCAGAAGTTTGGTCAGTTGTCATTAAACTGTAGATGATCAAACTCTACATTATTCTAAGGTCTTTGGGGTCTGTGTGTCCTTCTTTGCTGAACAGTGGAGTTTAAAGGCCCATTCTTGACCTTTGGACATTCAGTACCGTCAAAAGCTCCAGAACCAGCCAGTGGAGAATGTTTTGTCAAAGTTTCTGTTTTCAAGGTCAAGAATGAACCGTCAAGTTTAATCAGTTGTTATTTAGCTCGGGGCCCATCTGTCAGCCAATTCTCCCAGACAAGAAAACCTAATTATCTAACGGTATAATGTCCTCAGTGGAGGAAATAAGATAGAAAATAATCAGATATTCTGTATGAAATCAGCTCTAAAAAGTACTCCATCACAGTCGTGTCTCAAACCCTGATATGAGCCTTTTGGGGGTCCAACAACAACCAACATTAAATCATGCCGTTGCTCTTCCAGGTCCGGGACTCGGCTCAGTCCTTCCTGACGGTGCAGGTTCCTCTCTACGTGTCCTACATCTACGTGACGGCGCCGCGAGGCTGGGCCTCTCTGGAGCATCACACCGAGATGGAGTTCTCCTTCTTCTACGACACCGTGCTGTGGAGGACGGGTCAGGACCAAACATTGTTTATCTCTTTAAAAACCAGATAAAAGTCCATAATCTCTAAATTGAGCGGTGCATGAAGAGCTATGTTTGCGAACATCTGACACGTCGTGAGAAATGATCAGCGTCCTCTCATTTTGCAATGTTGACCTGATCGGTGATCTGACCTCTGACCTCTCCGCCCGCAGGTATCCAGACTGACAGCGTCCTCTCAGCCAGACTGCAGATCATCAGGATCTACATCCGAGAAGACGGGCGACTGGTGATCGAGTTCAAAACCCACGCCAAATTCAGAGGTCAGTCCACCAGCACGCGTTTCAGGTGTCAGAGGCCGAGAAAAGTCTGTTTGTTGTCTTATTAAAACAACAATTATACACTGAAAAAAAAAAAAGGCCACTTTAATAATGTGTTGAAAAGAAAGCTATATATACATAAATGGTGTCTGCTTGTAATAAGTCAAAGAAATCTGAAAATGGAACAAGTTAAAATCCCCTTGGTAAGATTTCTTGGAATAAAATAAAAATATGTAAGCCTTTCAAGATAAAAAAGAGAAGCAAGAAGTCCCGATATCTCCCTGAATCTCACCTGTTAGGTGATTGTGTCTTATATTAAGTGTTATGAGATAGTTTGACTTGTAATTTTTCGCATTGCACTTTGTTGTTGTGGACTAATCTTTTGTCTTCAAAGTCTTTTGGTGGGAAGTGAAGTATTTTCTCAGTCGACTTCAGAGCATAAAAAAAAACAAAAAAAAACACACTTCTGCGTCTAATTCTGTCCTCCAGGTCAGTTTGTCCCTGAACACCACACGCTGCCGGGCCACAAGTCCCACCTGATGGCCCCGGACCACCTGGGAGGCGTGGAGTTCGACATCCAGCTGCTGTGGAGCGCTCAGACCTTCGACTCTCCGTACCAGCTGTGGAGGGCCACCAGCTCCTACAGCAGGTCCGTCTAAGCTGCTCTCGGATTTAGAAAAAAAAAAAACGGACTATAACAAAAGTATCTTTCAAGTTGTTGAATGAAGGTTTTCAAAATGCAACGTCATCCAGCTCGGGTTTCATAAGGCGACGTGTCCTCATACGACGATTTGCGTGAAATCTTATAAAAAAAAAAAGTTACTCATTTTTCGTGCGTTTTTTCCCACGAAAGTCCAGCAACGCGTCTCAGTTCACGCTCGTTACATGAAAACGTTTCAAAGTAAACTTCTTAGTTAAGTTAAGGCCACAGACTGCTCCGTTAGGTTTAGGAACAGATGGTTCGGGTTAAAGTGACCTGTGGCGTTACTGAAGTGCTACGTGACAAATAAATAAGAGTTGACTCTTGTGTCCTTGGTGAAAGACCAGTCTCCGTTTGACTCCGTCTCACCTCCACTCCCACCGGCCCGGTGGGAGGTTTTGTGGCCCTGGTTCATGATTGCATGGATTATATTTATTACGGTGCATTCATTTTTCATAGGTATAGCTCTGAATGCTGCATGAGGACAGCCGGCATGAGGAGACACTGGCTGGAGGTTGATCTCAGAACGTTTCTCATGAAACAACCACAACGGTTTTGTGGAAATCCTCAATAACAATATTGTTCCTGTTCTGAGATATATCTATATAGACATATAGATATATATATATATATATATATATATTTATTTATTTTATTCAATTTCTGCCTTGTTTTTAATTGTGTAGTTTGCCGTTGATTTCCAATGCATATCTTGAAAATCAATAAAAATTTGATCACAAAAGAATAATAAAAATATGAAGTTTATTTAGTATAGCACCTGTAACAGGATTGCACTGAGGACCCAGATACAAATGTCAGTTGCAGGGTTTTAAGGGTATTTAATAAAAACCACTTTAACAAACAAAAATACAACAGAAAATCAAGCTCATGCTGAGAGTTCTTTCACTAAACTTAAACTTAAACTTGCGTAATCCAGCCGGGCCGCTAGCCGACACGCCTTCCTTCAGCCTCGAGATCCGAGGGAGCTCCCACGCTGCTCCTCTCTCTCCTCGCACGTCCTCCCCTCCTTGACGAGGAGATGAGGTCAGGTGTGTCTCCTGCCACACCTGACCTCATCTCCTCTGCCCCTCAGCCCCTTACACGCCTTCAATAGAACACGATTCACAAAGTGCTTTATAACGATAAAATATGATTAAAAATAAGATATAAACCATTTTTTTTTTTTACCTCACCTGTCTGTGAACAGGAAGGACTACTCTGGAGAGTACACCGTCTTCCTGGTGCCCTGCACCGTCCAGCCCACTCAGCCCTGGATCGACCCCGGGGACAAACCGCTGTCCTGCACGGCTCACGCTCCAGAGAAGTACGTCCCCCCTGCTGGATGAAACCCCCCCCTGTGCATTGTGGGGGAAACGGGGTAAAATTGAAGGAACAGCACTTGAACTGTGTTGTTTGTTTGTCCGAGCAGGTTTCTGGTGCCGATCGCCTTCCAGCAGACCAACCGGCCCGTCCCCGTGGTTTACTCCCTCAACACGGAGTTCCAGCTGTGCAACAACGAGAAGGTGTTCATGATGGACCCCGCCACCGCCGACGTGGCCATGGCCGAGATGGACTACAAGGGAGCGTTCTCCATGGGTACGTGGAGGGAAGCGCCGGGAATCTCCTCAAAGCAGCCTTTTAGGAGACTTCACTGACTTTACATTTCTCATACTTTTGTTTTTCACACTCCCACTTTTTCTGAATAATAGATCAATTTCACAAAAGATCAATCAAATATTTTGGATGTTAATCTCACACAGACTAATTACATTCATCATGCATATTTAATCCTCTTCTGTTCTTTACATTTCTGAGGCCTTTTGGTGTGTGTAAGAAGTTAATTGTACACAAATAAATCTAAAATGCGTCCCTCTGCCGCCCCCTGCAGGCCAGACTCTGTACGGCAGGGTGCTGTGGAACCCCGAGCAGAACCTGAACGCAGCCTACAAGCTGCAGCTGGAGAAGGTGTACCTCTGCACCGGCAGGGACGGATACGTTCCCTTCTTCGACCCCACGGGGACGCTGTACAACGAGGGGCCGCAGTACGGCTGCATCCAGCCCAACAAGCACCTCAAACACCGCTTCCTGCTGCTGGTACGAACACCGACGCTGTCTTTTGTGGACAGAAAAAGCATTATTAGATACTAAATACGTACATATTACATATTATATAGGGTTGACGTAACATTTGATGGTCTGTATGAACAAATAAAGATTATTTTGTTACCTTAAAATAAACATAATGTGCATTTCCAGTGCATTAAGAGCACATCTGCTGCTCTGAGTCTCACATTTTAGCAGAAATACAGTTATTTTCTCACTAATTCATTAATTTTCTCCCCGTACGTTTTATGTGTTTAACCTGCTGTTCCTGAAAAGACACTTCCTGCTGTTGTTTCACAATAAAAGACTTCCAGTTCAAACTTAACCGGAAGCATTTGAAGTAGTTGTTGAGTTCTTAAGAGTTCTTTAAAGTATTACAAGGAAAAAACATAAAAATAACACATAAATAGGATTTTTTTTTTTTTTTTTAAATAGACAGGTGTCTTAAATATACAATAAAACAGGGAATGGTTGTCTCATATAAAAGCCTGGTTGTCTTTTTAGTCGAAGTAAAGGACTCCGTGTTCTTCAGGGAAAATGTTGCTCAGAGAATAAACCAGAATGCAGCAACAAGTGAACCACGAAATGTTCGTGAAACGGACGCAGAACTTTTCTCCGATGAAAAAGAGAGAAGCTTCACATTTTTGCCCCGAATCCTTAAAACCAGACATTTAATTTATTTTGAATCAAGCACTCGGTGACTAGATCAGAGGCTGATTCGTTTAGTTCCCGTTCGAAGGTCTTGTACCTAATATTATTATTATAATAAGATAGAACTGACATTACCCTTTTTATAAGTTAACTTTCTAGATTTTCTCTTGATTTATTTGCTGCAGACGACCTACAATATCCTTAGTGTTCCTGTACACGGCAGGCTAACACACCCCGACACACACACCCCGACA
>JACSYO010001509.1:150000-152500 GCA_016806645.1 Ophiodon elongatus
GATTGAATCCAATTAAGTCCGAAACAAACATTGATTTCATGCTATAATTTTTATTCTTGTACAGATTTCAGTTTTGATATAGCTGCCTCAAAATCAAAATAAATCAAAGGTATGCAGGTACGTTTAAAAAAGAAAATGCTATAAACTGGGAGAGAATTTGGGGACAATAAGACAAGATTTTAAGTTATTGTCTTCAGAGATTAATTAGTAGTCAAATAATAATCAAATAAATAAATAATGAATGGATGATTATGTGCATGTTTATATATCCTACTGTATATTATTATTATTATTATTATTATTATTATTATTGAAGGGATAACACATAGGTGACATAATAAATAACTTTGTTGTCCTTGGTCTTTTTGTTTATTTGTCTCTTTGAGAGCAACGGAAAAAAACAGTCAAATTCCTTGTATGTGGCCAATAAAGCAGATTATTCCATAAATAGTGACTAAACTCTTTTATTGTAATTAAATGACATTTGGTGGGAAAGAATGCGTCGAGAACAGATCCATCCACCATAAATCACAGAATAACGAAGAAGCTTAACTATGAATGTGTTTTCCTACAGAAGAACTTCCTGTTGTTGTCATGGCGTCTCTCTGGGTAAGCCGAGTTCTGTCTCTTTTTTATATTTTAATTAATTTTACAGTGAGGTTTTGACTGATCGTACATTTTAAACCGCTCTGCAGGATGACTTGGACAGTCTTGTGAATACCCCGTCCTCCTTCACAGCAACAGTAGGTCCAGCTACAACTTTCCATTTCAGGTTTTTTTTAATTTTTTTTATTATTACATAAATGACAAAAGAGAGTAAAACATGTATAAACTGTCTCTTCTTCAGACTGGGGCGAGAGGAACCATCAAGCCCAAAACTCCCTTTGACGCAGGAGACGATGCTGTGGCTCTGAGGAAGGCCATTGAAGGACTTGGTACAGAAACACACATGTTATTTAGTTAAATATATAATCTTTGGATACACAAATCAAAAAATAACTCCAGTACATGAAAGGATATCTTTTAGTTGTCCCCAATTTACAGTCGTCAGCTGTTGTAATTTGAGATTAATATAGTAAGCGAACATACTAAAGTTAGGATGCTAATGTCCTAAATATGATGACAATAATGATAATACAATATTTTAATTAGGCCACTTGTTCAGTGGACACTTGAATAAGTTTCACATAATAAGCTAGATGGCTAAGCAACAAGAACATGAATATACAGCACAGAATCATGTGCTTTTATGCTAATTTACTGGTGTTAGCAACATGCTGTGAACGTGTGTGTATATATATTTATATTTATATTTATATTTATTTTTATTTTTATTTATTTTAAAACACCCCAAAAATATTTTATTTTCTATATAAATATATATTTTTTTTCTTTTTTAAAAAGCAAAAATTATTTAAAAAATATATTTTGATTTTATTGTTTCAGGCACCAAAGAGAAGACTCTGATTGACATTTTGACCCACCGGAGCAACGCTCAGAAGCAGCTCATCTGTGAAGCTTATCAGGAAGCCACCGGCAGAGTAAGATGTGTTCCAGAGGGAATTAGAGTTGGGGTGTGTGTGTGTGTGTGTGTGTGTGTGTGTTACCTGCAGGTTGAGGGTGTGTGTGTGTGTGTGTGTGTGTGTGTTACCTGCAGGTTGAGTGTGTGTTCGCTCTTTGCCATTCAGTCTGTGTTCGACTGTATTTGCATGGCTGTATTTGCATGGCTGTATTTGCATGGCTGTGTGTTTGTGGGCGTGTCTCTGTATGGAGAGTGACAGGTTGTTTGTGGGCGTGTCTCTGTTTGTGGGCGTGTCTCTGTTTGGAGAGTGACAGGTTGTGTTTGTGGGCGTGTCTCTGTTTGTGGGCGTGTCTCTGTATGGAGAGTGACAGGTTGTTTGTGGGCGTGTCTCTGTATGAGAGTGAGGTTGTTTGTGGGCGTGTCTTTTGTGGGCGTGTCTCTATGGAGAGTGACAGGTTGTTTGTGGGCGTGTCTCTGTATGGAGAGTGACAGGTTGTTTGTGGGCGTGTCTCTGTATGGAGAGTGACAGGTTGTTTGTGGGCGTGTCTCTGTATGGAGAGTGACGGGTTGTGTTTGTGGGCGTGTCTCTGTTTGGAGTGATGGGTTGTTTGTGGGCGTGTCTCTGTTTGTGGTTCGTTTGAGAGTGACGGGTTGTTTGTGGGCGTGTCTCTGTTGATGGAGAGTGACGGGTTGTTTGTGGGCGTGTCTCTGTTTGTGTGTGGAGAGTGACGGGTTGTGTTTGTGGGCGTGTCTCTGTATGGAGAGTGACAGGTTGTGTTTGTGGGCGTGTCTCTGTTTGGAGAGTGACAGGTTGTTTGTGGGCGTGTCTCTGTTTGTGTGCGTGTCTGTTTGGAGAGTGACGGGTTGTGTTTGTGGGCGTGTCTCTGTTTGTGGGCGTGTCTCTGTATGGAGAGAGTGACAGGTTGTGTTTGTGGGCGTGTCTCTGTATGGAGAGTGACAGGTTGTTTGTGGGCGTGT
>JACSYO010001509.1:157500-220000 GCA_016806645.1 Ophiodon elongatus
ACCAATCACGAAGCCCAATTCCTTGTATGTGTAACTTGTACTTCAGGCCTCCCTCCAAAGCCACTCCCCCAAAATTATCCTTATGAATGTAAAAATGAGAATTTTAAATATTTTAAAAAAAAGTTTTTAAAGATCACCAACCCTGCCTTTTTTAAGATACCGGTTGATGGGACTTTCCTAACTCTTTAGAATACTCTCAAAATCAAACTATTTATTGATGAGCGATCCGCCTTCAGGGTGTTATTCTATCGTCACTCTTTTTTATTTTGCTCCTCGTGGACGCTCGGCTGGATCTGGTCTCCAGTCCTGAGATCTAAAACGGATGCGTCGTGTAGTATCGGCATCAAAATATACTTAAAGTACCAAAAGTAAAACTACTCATTATGCAGACTGGCTCATTTCTATATATATATATATTAATATTAATATTAATATATATATTAATATTAATATTAATATTAATACATATATTAATATTAATATATATATTAATATATATATTAATATATATATTAATATTAATATATATATATTAATATATATATTAATATTAATATATATATATTAATATATATATATATATATATATAAATAAAACTTAGAAATTTGGTTGACTCTATTATAATAATACATCACGCTTTATTAGCGGATTTACATACTGTATTATCTGAAAATTAACATTAAAAAAGAAGTACAATATTTCCCTCCGAGATGTTCGAAGTATTCTGAAGCGTCGAATGGAAATAGTTGAGTATAAGTACCTGAAGGCTGTACTCCTGGCTTGTGTTGCTGTGTCCTCCAGTCGGACCTGTCTGGTGTCCATGGCGACTGCGTGGTGTCCATCTGCGGAGGAGACGACTAACTAACAGCCGAGGTCCACCCGAAGAAGAACTCTGCTCCCTCTGTAACTTCTCTGCTACTTTTACTTTTCTTCTTCAAACCACTAACCGGTAGCTGGAGACGGGCGTCGTGTGGAAATTATGAGGGGAAAAAAAAAAAAAAACTTAAAAACTGAAGTTTAATATAAAATTCTGTTTTGTTTCAGTCTGATTGCAGAGGGAAATATAAAAAGACTCTGAAAAAACTTTGTGGAGGAGATGATGATGATGAGTAACGTCGACGTGGTGTCTTTATTAGAGGAAACCACTTCCTGAACTTGCACATGGACTTTATTTATTTGGGAAGGAACCAAAGGAAAGATAACTATTATGAAGAAAAAAAAAATGCTTTACTTGTTACTTTCCAGAAATAGAAGATGATAAAAAAAAACAGTAGTAGCAGAAATATTTAAAATATATATAATACGAATGTCCAACTCTTGTTTGTTCACTGTGTTAAATTATATCAGAAGGCTAAAATTATTATTCAGTATAATTCGCCAATGGATTAAAACATAATTGTGCATTTTTTTGGGAGACTTTGTGTGATAGATTCATCATTTATTAACTGAACGGGTAACTAATCATTAAATTATGAGTTTATTAGGTAGATTCTGATTTGTTTGCATTAAAATATTTACTATAAACTAGTTATTTTACGAGTCCTTCATTTTTGAATAATTTGCTGTAATTTCCTCTGAAGTTTCTGCATTTTATTTTGAATAATACACAAAATAGTCTGCACTTTTGTGCCTTTTTGTATGTTTTCTTCCTTATTGCCATCAACCTGCCAGATGAAAATCAGCCAAATTTACATGATGGCCTCGAGTGCTCATGTTGATTAATGTGCATCGACTCTTCTTAAATACAATAAACATTAAAGACTTAAACATTACACAGCGAATCAGCTAAACTCAACCTGTTGTACAGAAAATCAGACATTTTATACAAATAAAGTGACGGTGACATTATTAAATTAATAATTATCTTGTATTTAGGAAGTTTAAAATTATTTCTTAACCTATAACTAGAGTTAAATTATATAAGGAAACTTCCTGGAAAATTATAGAAAAGTATTTGTCAATTCTTGCCCCAGTAAAATACTATATTTCATCCTTTCATATCGTCTCATCCAGCTCTTTACTCTTCGGTCTCCTTCTTGTGTCTTTGTAACTTGCAGAAATAATAATAATAAATAAAAACCTCATGAAATGTTTGACATTGTTTTATTTTTCAGAATTTGTCTTCACATATTAAGTCTTGTAGTCACCAGCAGGGGGCCTCGCAGAGTCAGCAGCAGGTTTCTAAGCTTTTTAAAACTTCTGCAGGCTACGGGGGCTTTAGGAGGCTTACAGAGGACATTTATGAGGAACCGCTGAAGTGCGGAGATTAATGGAAGTGTTTCACTTCACTTGATCATTCGAGGAGACGATCAGAAATGTTTAATCATATGTGGCTGTACTCCATGCTTTTTTTATTTGGTCTCCTTCAGATCAGGAGGTCTTTCTCACAGAGATCGGTGTCTATACTTTAAACGTATAAAGTTAACCCTCAAATCTCTACTGAATTTATGTAATTTCTCATTCATTCCTTGCATCTCTGTATTTTCAAAAAAACAGTCGTGAGGAAAAAATGCTGTACTGATAGCGTAGTGGAGGCTATTAACATTCTTTTAGCTTTTATATAGTTTAAAAATACATGTATGTTATTAAAAAATGATAAACTCTGTACCCAAAAACATGCAGCAACAAACTTGGCAAGTACTTTGAAATGTGGCCTTTCTCGTCTTTATACTTGGTGTACAAAGTTAAATAATGAAACAAAGTTATTTTGTTGTACAATATTATTTCATGTCTCGCAGATCTGATGGTATGTTTGAGGCCGGTCCTTCCTGAAGATTTTTAAATGGGACATCTTCACACACTTATACGCTCTATTACATAAAATATATCGGAGTACATGATCATAAATACCTTGAACAGAAGTCTGACATATTCTGGTGATTAAAAACAATGGTTTTGCATGTAATGTTTCCCCCTTTGGAATATTTTAATTCAAGTACTTTTGTACTTCTACTTAAGCAACATTTTTAAAGCAGGGTTTTCACACGTCACCGAGTATTTCTACACACCACAAAAAGATCTGAGTAATTCTCCAAACCTCTACAAAAACAGTGACGTCAGAGCTGCTCAGGGTGAAGTGAAGAGGTCAAATCACACCACAACTTTGTCCTCTGCGTCTCCCTGACTCAGTTTTTCCTGCCGTTAGTGTCAACAAAGCTGAAGTAGTGCGAGAGAACAAGGCTGCCGGATCACACGATTCATGGTGCTTCACATAAAGCATAAAAGAATATGCATTACAGACATTTAAAAGAAAAGCAAAATAAAGTTATGTAAACCCTTGAAGGATGGATTTGTTTCTCCACGGCCTGGAGATAAAGTCCTCTGAGATGGAACAAACTGTTTCATAAACTCCTGTATATTTTATTTATGCTGTAAAACACATGAGCTGCAGCCTCTGACCCCCTCCAAATGAATCCCATCCATCGTCTCTCTGAGAGTCTTTCAGGCCTGCAGGGAGCCGACAGTTAAACTCGGGGCCAGACTATTGAGGTGGATGGGAGCCCGAAGGCAAAGACATTTTCCTCATTAAAGCCGAAGTAATCACCCAGACTCCTTCACTCATCCCCCCCCCCCAAACAACCCCAACAACCTCCGCCCTTCCTTCTTTATCTGAGCTGAAGGAAAACAGGAAGAGAGGCTGCAGGCTGACATTAACACATCTTCATATTCTGATAGCATCAGAATCCCGTGTGTGTGTGTGTGTGTGTGTGTTCATACAGAATGATGGTAAAACAGGAAGTTATCAGCTCAAAAGATCATTTAAAACCGTTATTACGAGGCATGTTGCGTGACCTATTTAAAGGCAGACTGTTAAACTAAACTAAAAAAGGGCCTCTACCCTGGAAATAAAACTATATATATATATAACGCCCAGTTGTGTCGATGAGTCAAATGTCACAATTTACAGCTTCATCCACACACTCATCACAGTGAAGAAAAAGCAAGTTGCTATCGCCAGACGAGTGACGACTTTGTTCGGCTCGTTAGCTATGGAATTAGCAAGCTAGCTCGCTAGCTAGCAGACAGCTGGTACGTTAGCTAGCTTGCTAGCTGGCTTAAAGGCCACACTGGTTACAGAAAATGAGCTAAATAGCGGGCTGGTAGCCAGCAAACATTTTGTCAAAAATGTAAATAACTATTTCTGTAAGATACAGTAGCTTTCTAACAGCTCGCTATCTTGTCGTCATTTTAATGATGAACTGCACCCTGGTAGACGTATGGCGCTAAAATAACACTTTGACGTGCTGAAATCTAACGTTTTAAAATAGCTACAGGCATTTTGTAAGCGTTACAGCCCACGGTTGCATATTGTGGCGCCGATTGTTTTCCCCTCCGGTGGGCGCTGTAGATTAAAAAGTATGGGGTGGATATGAATATATATGTTTTATGACTTAAGCTGAAGTCTTTTGACCATATGCCACTTGTGGAATTGGGATAAATCAAAAAGCTATGTAGTATTATGTACGCAAGTGCCTTAGCTAACTACAGCTTGTTAACACATCACTAACATTAGCTTGCTAACTGCTTGCTATCTTGTCCTATCATCATTTTAATTATTATCTGTACCCCTAGTAGACATATGGGGCTAAAATAACATTTTGTCATGCTTTTTTTTTAAGCGTGTCAGCCCTTGGTAGGCGATTGTTTCCCCCTCTGGTGGGCCTGGTTTTCTCTGTACGACTGTTGCTATAGAATGAACAGTAAGGGGTGGATATGAATATGCTAAGATCACAGTATGAAAACATGCAGCTGTTACCAAAAATATAAAGTGCATGTATAAGTCGCTGCAAGTATGGACTGTTTCATGGGAATTACGTTGCCAGGCAACAGCTTGGTCCCGTGTTTGCTCCCCATCCTTCACATACACGGCAACAGAAAATAATCTGGGACACATTTTGGATGTTTACGTTTACAACTGTGAAAAAGGCCGAGCTATATATACAGTATGGACAGTGTGCAAAATATAAATTATGGAGGGCAATCGTGTTTTTGAGCAGGCGATTTATTTTATGTTAATCCTTTACTGAGTTTTTACTTGCCTTGTGCATTTTTCTCAAGCCTTAAACACATTCCCCCACACATTCCTACGTAGACTGATAGCTCTGTTATCATGATGCTAAAGTCTTGTGTTTTGCATCACTGTGCTTCTTTGTATTCGGCTGCATGAGGCCTTTAATTAGTGACTGTATCTTCTGTGACAATGTGTGCTCTCACAGCGGCGCTCCAGCGAAGAAAACGCAACTCACAGGGGGAAACACTCGGAAATGTAGGCCAAGTTCATCCGCGCTCGCCCCAAAACTGGTGCGTGGTGATGCCAAGTGTAAAAAAAAAAAAAAAAAAAAAAAGTGTAAAGGACCAGAATTCAAGAGCAGAGCTTTCATCCCTCCTGACACGAATCCTGGAAATGTAAGCTTGTCCGTGAAATTTTTTCCCAATTATATTCATCCTCCCAAGTGAAGAGTCTCCATTCATAAACTGGACTGCCATTCAGAGGTACAGTACAGAGCAGCTCCGCAGTCTGCCTCGCCAACGCTGCTCTGCTTCTGTGTGTGAGGATGAATGGAGACTACGAGGCTGCTGGTGGGGTGCATTGAGGACACGGGGATCTCATCGACCCCTTTAACAGTTCATTTCTGCCCTTAATTCCCTCTTTGTGTTAAGCTGCAAAATCTGGTGTCCACTAAAAAAAAAAAAAAAACATACTTTAAAATACTATGTTTGAATTTAGAAAAAGGCTTATCCATTGTATGATAGTGTCACATATAAGACTCTTTATTTTTATGGCAACAGTTGTAGATTTGAGAATCTCCAGTAGGATATTTTGTTTGTTTTTTTTGTTTCGAAATATTGTGGGTTTAATCCCTAATACGTATTTATAAAAGTTTTTTTCTGCTTTCAGGTTGGAAAGATTATGTTAGTCCACTGATGCTGTACATTCATGCTGTTAATTATTCAAACACAAGACTCCTCGGTTTCACGGCTGCCGCAATTTAAACAAATGGAATAAAATTCTATGCATAATTTTAACACATTTCCACAAAATCCACTTTGAGAAACATATAGTTCCTTTGGAAACTTAAAGAAGGGGTAATGAGGGTTTTAATACTTCTCTGCAACACATACGTTTGTAAAGATGTAAGAAGACCGTGATCTCTGACCCCTTAAAACAAAGCATCTCACAGACTTGTGACCCGTTATCATACGTGGGTTATTATCTTTGTGTGGATTTGAGTTGTCAGCAGTTAACCAACAAAGTGATTTTTTTCCTCCAACAACACGTTAGAGGGATTTTTAGAGACCCAAATATGTGAATTAAAACATCCCTGTATTCATCTTGAGATACTCCTCTTGGGTATAGAGGACTAAATCTGTTATTAGAATTAATGAATGAATGAGTTGGGAGACTATATTTGAGAAAATATATATGTGGGTGCCTTGTTTTATGTTATTATGTTTCCTGCTTTGAAAGATTCATTCTGAATTGTTGTCGTAAACCTGTTTTTTGGTATTTCAAACACTCATTTGGAAACTCCCCTTGGCTGCGCCCGTAACTTCCAGGAGGTCAGAGGTCAGCCTTCACCCAGCCTCCAGCAGCCTATATATATACATATATATATATATATATATATATAAAATAAATACCCACAATTGTACATGGTATTTTTTTGACGTTGTCATGGTATGACATGTTGCTGTCCCATTCGTATTTACACCATTTCAAGCCCTCATAGTCTCTCACTCCATTTAACAGGTGACCTCAGCTAAGTCCCTGAGGGTTCAGGGTTTAAGGCCTTAGGGGGTCTTTGGGACTGGACCGATGTTTGTCAACGCATCTGATGAATGTGAGCATTTGTGTATTCTAAACACCAACAGGTGGCATCATAAACCTCTCTCTCACACACACACATACACACACACACACACACACGTACACGTACACGCACACACAGCCAGACAACAATAAGTGTGTCAGGGAGGAAAGATCCCCCCTGTAGAGCCAGACATGGGGGTCTGTACAGTCATGTGATCCCGCTGTGCTCCTCCTCATCTCTTATGTAATCCCCACCCCGGCCATGTGCTCCCCCTATACCCACTGACCTGAGTGCGGTAATGGTGACCGGTTAGAAGTGGACATGGATTCACCTCTAGTAACCGCCGTGTAGGCGTTCACTTGAGTTGTGAACCATGAAAGGAATGCGAGTGTGCAGCGTGATGAGGTGGATTCTCCGGCCTACACACATGCCTTTGTTCATAGAGCCTGTAGTTCACAGGGCCAGCTGTCGCACAACTTCCTCATTGGCTGTGTGTGGTGAAAAATGACATTGTTTTTTCCACTGTGGATCATCATTAAAATAGAAGGGGAGTGTCGTGAGATCAATTTACACATACGGATGAAGTAATTGTCCCCAGCAAAGACACAGTTTTGATTAGTATTTTTAATAATGAACGGGGTAATAACTGTAATTGAGGATAACGCGTTACTTGAGAGAAGGTTTTGTTTATTGCGCCATGCACTGCATTCTTTCCAACCTGTTTTGTGCTGTCCTTCCTCAACCAGACTGTTCAGTCTGTGTGTCACTCAGGCCGCCCCACTATAGATGAACATTGTCTGCACGCTCAGTACGGAAGCACATTGTTACCAAGAGAAGAACAAAATTAATTAGTTAGTTAGTTAGTTTATCTGCATCCTTGTTTGTTGTGTTCTTGTAGACTTGTGAAACATCATCAGTTCTTGCTCTGCCTGTTTTATCTACTACGTTTCAGGAGCTGACTATGGACTCGGGGGTGTCCGGAAGTGTCCCAGCATGCATTTTATACTAACCATAGGTGATGCCAAGAAATATGAATCAGACTCAAGGCTGTTATAATTTTTGTTTTTTTATACGGTGCCACCAAATTTTCTCTTCAGGGGAACAATTAACCATTTACATTTTAAAAATGTTTTTTTTTCTTCTTTTTTTTTAATCAGAGGGAGATCAGTCAATCATCTCGGCCACTGGCAGCTCAGCTCCTCCAGACATGATCGGCCTGTCGGTATCCATCTTCCTCCCGGGCAGACATATATTTGTAAAAATCAAAACAAAACCAAAGAATTATTATGTTGCGTATTAAATAGTTTTTATGCCTACACATTGCTGTTAGTAAGTATATACATATGTATCGTGCAATAATCCCGACTGTTTGCTGTCCTGGCTCCTAAATGGTGGAATGAGCTCCCCAATGACATCAGGACAGCAGAAAGTCTCTACATCTTCCGTCGCAAACTAAAAACACATCTCTTCCAACTATACCTGGAATGAAAAAAGTTGCACTTTAGTAACACTTAAATGGCACTTACTTATAGCACTTGGTAGTTTGGCTTTCTTGAGGAAATTGTACTTTCTTGATTCTTGTTGTTCTGTGTTTGTACTTTCATGGTTGAATGCACTTATTGTAAGTCGCTATGGATAAAAGCGTCAGCTAAATGAAATGTAATGTAGTGCAGATTGCAATGAGGGGAAGTGTAAATATGGAATGATTTATGTAAAAAGTTGCTTTATATACATGAGGTATGTGGATATGACAGTATACTGTATATATTAAGTACAACATGCTTGGATTTATATTTCACAGTGATGAAATGTAATTGTTAAAACAAGTGTGTATTTAAACATTAAATTATATGATATATAATTATTATTTTATTTTTTTAACTGCCCTATCTACGAGGAAATAGGGGATGTACTCTTTAGTAAAATTACTTCCATTTATGTAGATTTCTTTTGGCTAGAAAACTTCAGGAATAGAACCTTTTGTTGGAGCAGATCTTATTTGCCTGGGAGAGAAGGCAAACATATTTAGTTTATGACACAAAAATAAAGATATCAATCAATCAAATTTAATTTACAGGTACAGTGGATGTATAATAATAATAATAATAATAATAATAATAATAACAATAATAATACATTTTATTTGTATAGCGCTTTAAAGGGTACTTTATGTGGTAAAAACAGTGTTACAATGTTAGTTTTAGTGGGTCATTTTATCACACAACAGGTTTACAGGTGTTTTGACACGTGTCATATTTTTAATTTTATGAATACATTTTAAAAATTTGTATTTTCATTTCATTCATTCATTTTCCCCCTCTCTTCTTGACACTAACAGACTTCCATACTTTCGCCACTTCCACCAATCATAACAACGGGAGGGGGCGGGGCCAGGTCAGGTTAGGTTGTCACTCTCAGTGGGTAAATAACAAACACCGCCCACTTATTCTGTAGACGGCCGTTCTGGGAGTCACGAGGAGTGTTTAACGTTAGCGAAGCTCCACCGGGGGGGGGAAATAAATAAATAAATAAAAGATGCCACCGACGTGAGAGGAGATGACCCCGCTGAACCCGATGAAACCGTCGTCTCTGGGAGTGTTTCCGATGAGACACAGGCGCCGTCTCCGTTAGCCCACCTGCACTGGAGGGAAGCTCGTTAGCCGCTAACCAACCGCTGCAGCTCGCGAGCCAAGTCGCGCGGAGTGTGCGCGCGCGTGAGAAGCTAACGGCTCTGAAGCGACCGTTGGAAACCGTTGCGGCTGCCGGCGAAGCTCGTTATCCGCCAACTGACCAACCAACTAACTGCCGCGGCACGCGAGCTAAATCGCGCGCTGCCCGTGTGAGAGAAGCTAACGGCTCCGAAACGACCGTTGGAAACCGTTGGTGGTTCATCGCCACCGACGGTGCCTATTATCAAATCCCCGCTGCCATATTCTCCTTATCGGCGTGGCGTCTAGACGAGCAGCGGCTGCGGCGATGTGCCCCGTTAGTTAACGAAAATATCACGTTTTTCTGTGTTTTTTTGGGGAATTTTTATACGTAAATTTACTGTACTTTCATGTCGTTAATCCACCAACAAAAAACACAACAAGGGAGTTGAAATTTGGTGACATAAATAAAGTGGAGGAGGATGAAGAAGTTTTCCAGGATGCCGAAGTCCGAGAGCGGCGGGCTCGGCGGAGGGGCGTCCGGGTCCGGGGTCAGCAGCTACTTCGGGAAAGTGTTTGCAGTCGGCCGCTACCAAGTCACCGTGGATGAGCTCATTGCGGAGGGTATGTCTCTGTGTGTGTGTCTGTGTGTATATATATGTGTGTGTGAGACTCTCACATTCAGCCCCGTGGTATTCACTGGGACACACCCGTCTTCTTCTGTTTGGAGAGAATCACTGTGAAGCAAACTCCTCCAGCTTTGTTCCTTTTATGGGCTGGTAATTGATTTGCCCTCCACAGTAAAACCACCATCCCTCCACCCTCTCCCCCACCCTGCCTCCTCAACATCTGCTTATTTCCCAAGAAACTACATGTAGGAGGGATTGAAGTAGGTCGGTCTCTTCTACCAGGCGTTGATATTTAAAGTGGGGCACCATAGCTGGAATTTAAACGTACAACTTTTCCTTTTTCCTCCATACAAGCTGTAGGTTGTAGGTTACATCCTACTTCAGCTGCTCCCCTGGTGGAGGTGGAGGTGGTGGTGGTGGTGGGGGTGGAGGGGGGGTGTTTGCCCCCAGGGTAACAAGGGTCCAAGTCTCCTGTGTCAACATACACCATGTTAATAAACACGCCGTCCAACATGTTCATTCAGGTTCCTCTGCAGTTTGCTTTTGTCCCTGTGGTGGATTTTATATTGAGGACGTATGAAAAGTTTGAATCTCTGTCCAAAGACTAGTGTCTCCACAGGCTGTAGTATAGTTTTCTGTTGACATGCACTTCATTTGATTAGATGGCGTACCGTTTATACAGTGGTGAACACGTCACACGGCTCCTGAGGACGTTGACAGGCTTTCTTGGAAAGCGTTAGACATTTCCTTCTTGGCTCGACAAAAGTGTGTGTCTGTGTGTGTGTCTGTGTGTGTGTGTGTGTGTGTGTGTGAGAGAGAGAGAGAGAAAAACAAGACTTACAAAACGGCTGGTTTCTTTCACAAATGGTTTAATGCTTATCACAGTGTGTTAATTAGAAACCTCCTTTTTGATTTATAGAATAGCTCGGCCAATTAGACGACTAATTGGTCACAAGGGTCTCCCTTTAACAGGAAGGAGGTGGTCGTGTTCTCAGGCTCTTTATTACAGAATGTGTGGGATGCTAATTAGACATTACTGTCTTTAGCCTGTAATGTGGACTAATTGTTAAAAGCCCTCTGCAATACTGGGTTCTTCTGTGGAGGACTGATGGTACTTACATGAATCAATAAATTACTCAAATACTGTCTACTGTTTGAGGATTTATTAGATCACGGTCAGCCCTCATGATACAAACCTGGAGGAGTTCAGGTGGGTGAAAGGGAAACAAATAGTGCAGATATTACTCCCACCTGCCTATAATTGGAAAATCAAAGCATATTTTTTTTGCGTGCGTACTATTGTCATTATTCTTTGTAAGTCACTATGAATGAAGAGCGCAAACTAAACGTTTAAGACATTTCTTTGGTTTGCTGTCTCAAGTAACGGAACGCTGTAAACATGCTGTGTGAGTCAAACTGTGAACCTGATCACACTTGCCCCAAAACACACACACACACTCACACTCACACTCACACTCTCTCACACACACACACACACACACATACACCCCTTCCTGCGAGCAATCATGAGTCTTGTGTCATCATATAATCATGTGAAGTGGTTGTGGCTGGTTTTGCTAACAGGAGCACAAGGTTGCATTGTAACCTTTGCTCATCATTCTGTTCCAAGGTGGGAGGCGTCTGTGTGTGTCGGGGCTGCTCAGTCAATCATAACCGCGTATTTCAGTTAAACCTAACGGAGTCTGACGCATTTAGAAATGGACTGAATGTCGAATCTAAAAGTAGAATGTTGCTCCCCGGTTATTAAGGTGGCGTAAAAGTGCCAGGTGTGAAGAAATCTGCTCGGGTAAATAAACATTTGGAGACTTATTCGAAGTGAAACGTAACGCAAAGCGTGTGATGTGATGTTTACAGCATCAGTGGACAGAAATGGTAGCATTCAGACTATTCCAGGTTTCAAGTGGCTCAAATCTTCTTTCCAGAGGTCAGTTTTTAGTTGCCTCATGCACATTGTTTTGTTTATTCGCGGCTATCAAATAGCAAGAGCAACCATGCAAGTGAGATGCCATCGACTCTTATCGTGGCACTCCAACGACGTGTTTCCGGATAATAGGCGTGCCTTTGACGCCACCGTTTTAGCCGCTTTGCAGTCAAACTTGCGGCAAATTGCACAATACAGAGGACAGGACCATTAAAATACTTGTGCCAGATCAGTACTGCACATGTGAAACTCTCAACAGAGACGAGAAGGGAGCGAGTCTAGCTGCTTCAATCACCAGCTCCGGGGGGGAAATAAAAGTTTAATTATTTTTTTTACCACTTGCCATATCTGCAAGATTTACGAGCCCAAAGTGGCATTTTACTTGCCCCAAGCCATCGGGTAATCCTTATCGTTCAGCCCTGTATTTTAAGTGTAAGAATAAGAATTTACAAGATAAAGTGCATTAAGTTAAATCAGATTAGTCTTCAGTGACTCAGTGCAGAATTTAGTTCAAGTTAACAATTTTATTTTTATAAGCTGACCGCATTTGTACTCCAGAAAATACAAGAACACAGAAAGCTACTCTTTTGCAGTATCCACAGCAAATCAATTAACTGCTTCGCTTGCATTCATGATGTAAATATACACTTGAATCAGCAGCTCGAGGATGCTTTCGTATGAATTTCGCACTCTGCGGTGTCACGAGAGCAGGAGGAGGCGAGTACTTTACCGTTTCTGTCTGCGGTGGTCCCATGAGCAACACAGGACTGCTGCTCATTCTTGACTGAGGTTTTGGGGGTTTATTTTGTGGCCGGAAACACTTGGCAGGTAACCAGGCATCACTTGCAGGGTCCTGCTCTATTTAAACACAGACTATGCTGGTAAAGTGGTAAACGTGTCAAGGTTCATTTTTGGGATTTACCTGCCATTGTGGCCCAGAGACCACCAGGCGTGTTTGAAAAGGTTGAGTTTAAACTTTTGAAGTGTTGCTTATTAAGTTTTCTCTCTGCTAAGATGAGAACAATAGCATGTCATTTCAGATAAGCGGTCAATTCATAACCCTGTTGATGCACGTCCCAGTTATCTTGAACCGCGTTGCACGTAGTTGGAAGCAAAAACTAATTCTGAAATCTATATTTTCATAAAAACGACACCCGGGTTCATCCCGTGTGCCTGGGCTAGATCAGGCCTGCTGCAAAGTATGTGGCACTCGGTCACTTATGAGACCAATTCCTCACGGGCTCATCGCTCACTTCCTTATTCAACTTCTATCCAGCAGCTGTGCCAGTTTAACGAAAAGCACAAGATTCCCTTAATGCCAAACGCGCAACTGTAGCTTTCTGGAGAAGAAAAGAAAAACTGCTGTTAACGTGTTGATGTTAACGATCAGATATCTCCACCAAATATATTCCAAAGGAGACTTTTGTCAAGCTTAAAAACAAGTCCTCTTCGTGCCTTGTGGTTTCTTTTTCCAGTGACATATCTGCAGAGCTGGACAGTTCCTACACTGAGGAGGAACATAGTCATTTCCCTCCGTTCCCCTTTAGCCTCTGTGGTTTCTCCTGAGTTCTATCTGCTGCTGTCTCTGAGAGGAACTCAGACATGGCGTGAAGCAACAGGATGCATCTGTGAGCTTGTCACCCTTTTCTCCACTAACGCCGTGTCTTTTTAGGGTTCCTCTTGAAGGCCTGGAAGTTAAGGAAATGTGTGGAAATTAATTTGATACGTTATGGGTTTGGAAAGTTGCGCAAATTCCTTGGCAAAGTTTCTTGACATCGTAATAGACGCATCAAAACTATTTTGAAGGATGATTTTTAGTGTATTGAAGTATATAAGGGATATTTACAGCATATCAGATACCTATTTTATTATTTTCTTCTGTCGTAAGTCTGGAAAATAATTCTGTCTTTGAGCCCTGCTCACCTACACACAGTTGCCAGTTTAATAGGTATACCTTGCTATAACTAATGCAGTCTGATCCAACAGTCCTGCAATAAATCATCTTGAAGGTTTTAATACGTTTTTGTTGTCGTTTTGAAGGATGTAGTTTGCGGTGCTGTTGAAATGATTTAATCAGAGCGGTATTTCTGCAACCCGTTCTCACCCCAAAGTCCAGTAAACTCGTCCGCGTCATTATTAGTGTAGTTTTGTTACATAACTTCTATACTTTACTAACGCCGGTTGAGGTTAGCCTAACCAAGTGTTTTTTTCATGCAAGTGAACCTAAAAACTACATTGGAAGTTCATTTTGAAAAGCGACTTCATGCATGTAACGAGCAGAATCTAACACGCGGCCCCTGACACGTTGAAAAGTGACGCTTGAGGGAAACCTAGAGCATAATAGTTTGAAGGGCCGATGACCAAGAGGCGTCTGATATTAGCCCACACTGAACAACAACAACTGTATAACGCAGTACAATTCATTAACTCACTAAACCGCAACCTCCAAAATGACCCGTAGAATCAACACCTCTCTAAGTGGCCGATCACACCGCCTCAAAAACGCCTCGGCAAAGCGGGTCAGGCAAAGCGCCGCGCTGCACCTGCGGAGCGTCAAGACAGGAAAAGCGGTGAAGCCCGCCTCTTGCTTGATTTGATTGGCTGCCTGAGCCACGTGTGACTTTGATGGGCTGAAAAGTAGAGAACATTCAAACTTTTATGCATGTCTAAAAACTGCAAGAAAAACGTACGATGGGTAAACAACAATTTTGTGGGCGCCGCGTTTTTAGCGACTCTTATGGGTTTGGCAGTTTCAACCAAAACCGAACATTATAACCATCATGAAGGGAGGATTTATTGCAGAAATGTCGTATTAAACAACATAATTGCGTCGGTTAAAGGCGTCTTTCTTTATTTTCGATGAAACAGAACTTTAAAAAAAAAAAAAACAGATTTATAGTGAATACACCTATTGATTTTATTTAGGATGCTTGAAGCCACTGTTTAAGAAGGCAGATAAACGGTTCCTAAGCTATTTGCCGAACAGCCGCTCAGCATTAAAACGGATAACACGCCTTGTTGTCAGCTTCACTTGCATAACAGCCCTTATGTCACTGCTCCTTGTTCACCGGACCACGTTGCACTTCGCCGTAGGCGCAAAGCAAACCGCTCATGTTTGCATGTTTTGGTAAATTCTTGTTTATAGTCTTATCGACAGGAAGACTTTTGGTTAAGTGCTTCCACTTCCTGTGCAGTTTTTACAAGCATGTTCACAACAAGGTTATAATTCATGGCCGCCTCGGCTAATTAGGGTCTTCTGAGCGCGAGCGATCCGCAAACTTTGTGCTTCATCGTGACTCGCTGTGTCTCTTCCTGCATCGCTTTCACCCTCTTCCAATAGATGGTTCAACTCTCAGCTGACTGGTCCTCGTGGGTCACACGCCCGTCACAAAGGAAAACCCCAAAACGTTTTATCTGAACATGTTGACTTCACATTGCCGTCAGCAGAATCTTGGAAGCGCCGCACGACTAGAAAGTAACAGAAGAAATTCATCAATTGCATGTGCGGGATTCCACTTGAAACAAGTATGTTTGTTAAACTTTTTGTTGTGCATTTCTTCAACGGTGTTTGCTTTGTGACTGAGAACAATAGATGAAAGCCAAAGCCGAACGTTAAGTAAATATACTGTAGATATCTGCAGCCCTTTTCGGTCCGACACCGTTTACATAAAGTGAAAAGCAGTCGGCTTAGGCCTGAGGGATATGGTTGAAATCTGTATCACAAATGGAACACAATCTCCTCATTTGGTGTTTTTACAATGATGTCAAAGGTCACGATCCAACTCTGCCCTGGTTCAGCCTGAAAACAACATTGCGCCAAAGCGACGTAAGAGACAAGCTTTTACAACTCTGGAAAGTGATAACATCCTCCACAGCCACGGTTGTGCTCGCTTGCACGGATGTGCTGAGCCAACGCAGCGCTCGCTGCACGACGCCACATTGCATTGAGTCAAAGTTAACGTGTGAACCCCAGAACCCGCCGGCGGGAGGGAAAAACATGTTTTCTTTAAAGCAATCGCCAAAACGACACCGTTTATCACAGCCAGAAGCCGTGAAACCCGTCATTATCGTCAGATTTTCTTGAATGGACGGTCCTTGAACACATCATGTGCAACGGACGCTTCAGAAACTAAGCTTTAAATTGTGATATTTCACCACAAATATTTTATTCTAGTCACTTAAACTGTTTGCTTTAACCAAATCCTGTAAAAAAAACATTAAATTCTGGGCTCATCAGCGTAACTAGGAACCCATGTTTGATTCGGCTGAGACCGACAGTCATGTGACAAAAATTCTGTGAAACTTCGACTGAACTGCAGGTTGCTGAACTCATTGTGCACTCACTGTCCTCTCCTCAATGCACTAAGTAGAGTAGTAGTTCTATCTATCTATCTATCTATCTATCTATCTATCTATCTATCTATCTATCTATCTATCTATCTATCTAGTAGAGCCTCCATTTTTTTATTCCGACATAACTCTTGTGGTCACTGGGAAACATAGGATACATGTTTTGGGAAAATAAATGATCAATTTATGATTTATGGCATTGTAATTATGTTCTACTGCACAAAAGACATTTTTTGAGTCACCTCTACTTCTAGCCATGATTGTTCCGTTTCCATAGAGGTGCAGGACTTTTATATTGCAGTAAAAAACGAGGCCACAGAGAGAGAAATGTGACGAGAGCGAGGGGAAAAAAATGCCCTGAAACTGCTTTGGGGTTCAGCTGGTTAAGCAATGTTTTGCCGTCTCTTTGAAATGTGTCTGAGCACACACAGCCCAACATGTCGGCCTGTCGGTCTGTCCAACGAGTGGAAATAAAGTAGGAGTAGACTGGACAACGGACTGTTGTCATTTGACTAGTTAAAAAAAAAAAAAAAAAAAAAAAAAGTCAATTGTTGACCAATGAGCTCAAAGCAAGAGCGACCTTACAGAGCTGCGAGCGTGGCTGTAGAGTCTCAGTCGTGTTTAATGATACGGAAAAGTAGGTAAATGAAGCCATGAATGACTATTTAATTATCACTCAACCCCGCGAAGGTCTTTAGCAAACACCAAAATGCTCTGGAGTCGCAAACGATCACAAACACAAATAACTTTGCAATTTGATTGAAACTAATGGAGGTGTAATTGCTTTCTTTGCCATCAATCACTGCAGTGCAGGTCAGAGCGTTCCTTTTCATGACGGGTTTTTTTTTTTTTTTTTAAATGACCCATTTGATCCTTCCTCTCTGCCAGAGGAGGAGGGGGAGGAGGAGGGGGGATGCATCCCATCTACTTTATTAGCATACTGTACTGGTGATGAATGGGCGTATTGTGCCCCTGTGTTGTCTTATTCTAGCACCCGAGACAGAACGCTGGTACGACGCGGCGCTCGGTCCCGTGATGGGGCAGCGCTGCCTTTTGTGCTTGCTCATCGACGCCTTCTGTATCTGCCTCTCCGCGTTGCCGGCTCCTCCCCTCTTTTTAGCGAAGCCGCAAATTAATCATTTTCTCCCAATTCATCATCGCCCGATTCCGAGGAGGGCGCCGGGCCAAGTGTGGGAGTGAACCCGGGTCACATGGAGAACGCCAAACAGAAGGACATTGATGTGGAAGGACATTGATGTGGAAGTCCACTGCGACGCTTCAGTGTACTTCCAGTGGCGGCTTAATGTCTTTGATCGGTGTATTTTATTTCTGTGGATTCATGGATTGTATCATTAGGCTTCAATTTAGAGGATTAGAACCGTTAATGCAGCATGATTCAAATCAAAGACAGCAGTGCGGCGTGACCGGGACATTGCCTCGTGTTTTTTATGAAATAAATTATTTGGTTGTACGGACCTTGGATTAGGACAACTTTTATGAATGTGCGTGCAGATATTTTAGATGTACTTTGTTCAGAGGTTTGCCTGAGAATAATAAGTGTATTTCAGAATCGTATGCATTGTTTCTAAAGCCACTGATCCTGACATTGCCTCTCCCTTACTATGATAAACAGGACGGTGTTCTTCTAGGTCAGCGTAACGTTACGTCCAAGGTTTTTGTTTTCTTGTGGACAGGAAGTTGCTTTCTGTCCTGCCAGTTTCTTCAGCACTTAGCTCTCAATCAGTCGGAGGTTTGTTGGTTTTGATGTCAACATGGAAATGAGAATCCCTCCAACCAAAAAAAGATGTCACATGAGATAACTAATGACTTATAAATATACATGGTTTATATGTTGCCCAGGCTCCTCGTAGAAGTCGGCTTTCTGGAGAGACTAAGTAGATGTTGGAAACTGATCATCAGGTTTCTGTGACTCCGGCATGACGACACTAGATTCAATGGTGAGTCAGGAGTGATGAATGATTGCCTCACATTTAATGACTGTAGTCACTGTAAACGTGTTGGTGCCAACATGTCACTGCAGTCTACAGGAGAAACATGGAATCTGAAGAAAACATTTACATATATATATTATACTTCCGGTCTTTGTAGTTTGTAAGAAAAAAAATAAACTACAGGCATCGTATCGCAATCAAATTCAATAATTTAACGGCTAATGTACAGACGGTTACATTATGATGCGTTGAAACTATTCTGTAAAAATAAATATTGGCAAAGTATGCAAACCTTTCGTTTTTTTTACCGCGGTATCGAGACTCAGAATATCACTGGTATTGATATCGACTGCTAAATTTCTGGTACGGCGACCTCACTAGTCTTGAAGCTGGTTGTGTGTTTGTTGGATCGCATACGCACAAATACAAAATAATTTCAAATATAATGTACTTTAATGTACTTTAATGCAAGATTTATTGTTGCTATGGGAACAGTTTGTTCAGTTTGTGGTAAAAACACATTTCTTTCTGGGTGTAACGTCAAATCAGAGCCACAGAAAGAGGGAGTTCATGTTATGTTTGTGTCTCAGTTCATACCTGATACACACACGTAAAATATCCTGCGAGACATGAACATGGTCATTATCAGGCGGTAAAGACTGGCTTCATCCCCGTCAGTGAACAAGCCACACCTGGTGTGCATCCGCTAAAGAGATAAAACTGCTGCTGCACCGTTACCGACAGCCTGAAATTATGTGAATAATTTATTGGGATGAAAAAGCTCTACCTGTAGACTTTCCTTCCACCACACGCCATTAGAGAGCCATGTTTACTTTAAATACAAAGTGGTATGGCTGAACAATTCATCATTTTTATGTCAAAATCATTATTTTAAAAATTGCAGTCTTCAAATTGCTCAAACTAATTACGTTTTTCTTTTTACAGAATCCTAACAAGCTGTAAAAAAAAAAGTGAACTGAAACTGCTCTGTTGACTTGAAAGTCGTACATAAGGGGAAGCCGCAAAGCAGACCAGTCAGGTTTTGGTGACGTTTGCGCAGCTTCTTTGTTTAATTTAAGATTCATGTAAACGTCGGGCCCTCGGCATACTCCCCTACACACCTACGCAGCCACTAAAGACCAGTTGTTTAGGCTGAACTGTCAACATCGGGCAAAAGTTGAAGCATTTTCTAGTCTGACCTACACAGACGCCAGCCCATTAGTGCGACTGCAGTCTCTCTATTGACAAAATGACAACGGTTTTTCACAGCAGCCTGGCAGCATCTTAAATTGTTTGTATCTTTCCCCACTACATCACCAACGTTGCACTTGTACCTTGTTCCCATTGATCTTTTTGATCATTAGACTGTTTTAATTTAAGTCTTACTGGTCTAAAGTAATGCATATACACCTTCTTACATTAACGAAAATGAACATATAGCGTTCATGCCTTGTATCTTGGAAAGAGCCCTCAAAGACGTCATCAGATGGTCTAACTGATTTGAAAGCCCCTCCCCCCTCCTCCTTTCTTGTTTTCCTTTAAATATCAGGATGGTGTTCAAACTTGGACTCACAACTGACCCCGTTGTCGTGTTTTCACCCTCTTGTATCCTTTTCACCCAGCAGCATCTCTGTCTCTCTCCCGATTTCATCCTAAAGCCTCCGAAGCACAGCCACTTGTGTCTGTCGGTTCGGTTGTAAACACTGTTGAGGTAAGATGTATGAGAGCTGACAGCCAGAACCTTCCAGCTCACCAAGCTCGGGATGAAAAAACCATGTCCACTCAACGCTGCACCTCCTCATACAGCCTTTTATGGACTCGCTCGTCGGGATGACTTCTTCACACACTTGCATCCGTCTTTTTAAGTGCTTCTTGCATCGTTCACCTGAGGTTGAAATGAGATTGATTTCAGCCACGGACCCCTTGTGCTTAACACGTAGGCCAAAGAACGCTGGATACGGGGGGGGGGCTGGAGTTCAGGTTGACAGTCTTTTGTTCGCAGCGGTGTTTGCAGTTCTCACTTGCCAGGCAAGGTGTGTGGGATTTGTGGCAGTTAAAACACAGCTGACGGGGCATTACTCAAAGTTCTTCTTTTGGCTTTTATTTATTTAAAACCCATCACTGCAACTGGTGCTTTGCTGTTAGATTTTCTTTTGGCTCTACCAATGGGTTTCTTCATAAGACAGGATTGTTTGTACTTTTGACCCTTTTTGTTTCCTTTTTTTTTTTTGAGACTCTTGAGGTCATTGATATGTTGAACTGAGACTGACTTTAAAATGCCTTGACCGTAGCGAGACATCTGTCCAGCCCTTTAGATCTCGATAGTTTTGACAATTACTAGCAACGTTGTGGAGGAAGAGATGCTGATTCTGAATGATTGTGGTAACCGACATTCACCATTAACCATTACATTTAGCATCAGAATAGTCTATAGAATATTCTATTACTATAATAATAGATAGCTCCAGCTCTAAACAGCTTCCTGCTTACGAGCAAGTCCCCCAGATGTTAGACCATTTTCCAGATTGGGGGTATCCAGCTGTTTTTTCTCTTCTGAATGCATCTTTCATTCATTTTATTCCAGTATGCCTGCAGCATCCCACTATCTCCTCTGTGTTTCGGCAGAGTGCCACCCTCAACTCTAAAAGTTTAAAAATATCTGACCTGCAACAACATTGGTTATCTCCTTCCTTTGGCCATGCACATTTGACTTGGCTGGATGGGAACTTAAGCGACAGTGTTTGTAGGTTAACTGTGGTAAAGGGATAAGAAACACACATGAATTAAGCAGAGTGCAATGCTATCTTTTGTTTATGTTTAATACCAAAAACTTGACTTGTATAATAATTAACTTGCTATACATTTTAGAATGAGAATGTGTCAATTTTAAAATCCATCCACAAATCAGAGCAGGTTTTCTCCTTTGAAAGGTCCAGAAAAGATGACACGGTGGTGTGCAGCAAGGAAAAGGCTCTTAGAGTGCAGAATCTCTCAAATGCTCTCTAAAAGCAAGTGCATGCCTATTTTCAGGCCGACAACCTATGCCACTGATGCTTTTGTGAATGTTGCTTCAGTTTAACTTTTGAGGACTCGAGAAAAATGGATTATGCAGTGTTTTTAACAGACGGTCGTTAGCCCCCAAGTTTTTGGGGGTGACAGTGGCTCAGTGGTGAGCAGGGTCGTCCTTCAATCAGAGGATCGGCGGTTTGATCCCTGGCTCCACTAGTCCATGTCCATGTGTCCTTGGGCAAGACACTTAACCCCAAATGTCTCCCGTAGCTGTGCCTATGGTGTGTGAATGTTGTGTGACTGTTGGCTTCTCCTGATGGGCAGGTGGCACCTTAACCCTCCCATGGGTGTGAATGGGTGAATGATGTCATGTAGTGTGAAAGCACTACACCAGTACAGGTCCTTTACCTAAAGTGGGTTATAAGGGCTCAATGTTTGCAAACAGTCCTGTCGAGATGGTGACCCACATTTTCCAAAACTCTTTTGAGATTGTTACGGTTAGGCATTAGTCATCGGCCTCGAGCGGTTGGCGTTCGTCGTCGGCCTCGAGCGGTTGGCGTTCGTCGTCGGCCTCGAGCGGTTGGCGTTCGTCGTCGGCCTCGAGCGGTTGGCGTTCGTCGTCGGCCTCGAGCGGTTGCCGTTCGTCGTCGGCCTCGAGCAGTTGGCGTTCGTCGTCGGCCTCGAGCGGTTGGCGTTCGTCGGCGGCCTCGAGCGGTTGGTGTTCGTCGTCGGCCTCGAGCGGTTGGCGTTCGTCGGCGGCCTCGAGCGGTTGCCGTTCGTCATTGACCTTTTGACTTTCACAGTCACCAAATGACATGTTTGGTCACTACATTAACCAGCCAAAGAACAAAAGTCCTTCCCACATTAGTGAGTATAATGCCAAATCTCAAAGGATTTGCTAAAGCGCTGGGGATCATGAAGTCATTTTTGGTTATTAGTGAGAGCAGCTGGCACCGCATGACAAACTGGCCAGACCTCGAAGCCAGTTCATGGAAATCCTTTTCCTACATTTATGTTAGTCTGCATGACTCATGCAGCAATGTAGATGGATGGTATTTATGATTTACTTTTGCTATTTTTTTTAACACTTGTTTTGATGCCAACACTCCTATTGAATGTGGCAAAGAATAAGATAAAGTCACAACATCTTAACTTTTGTTTTCATCAAACTTCCACCTTATTCATTGAAGTGGACAAGTTTGGGTTCCTTTTTAGAGTTACGTTCTTATGAAATAACACACTCGGGGGAAGTTGGGGAAAGAGTCCAAAAAGAGATTGCAGGCAAAAGAAGGCTCAGAAAACAGTGAATTGCTCCGCTAAGTGTAACCCTTACTTTTCACCTGGTTTCTCATCATTTCAAGAATAGCAATGTCATAATTATCTCCCAATTCCAGTATTCAGATAACCACTTCTTTGTAATGTCGTGCAACCCACAGGCTTCTTTTAAGTTGTTTAAAGCTAGTACCTCTTATCATCAAGCTTTACAACTGTGAAAACTTGTCGGGGAGGTGACGTGGGTTCATGTTCGGGGAATGGGGGCCTCCAAGAGGAAATACCTAAGCCTGATCTAAAAGAAATGGCATTCTCCTCCCTTAAATGCAGCTCTTCAGCTAAAGGAGGCCCTTTTGAATTGAACTATATTCCTAGTTTGTAGCTTTTTACCAAGCTAAGCTTTTTAAACAAGCTTTATAATTCCAGTATAACACGCTTGTGTTGAAATAAGTGACTCAACAGGGAGAAGGAGAGATGTGAGCAGAAAGTCTGTCGGTCAGAGAGCGGTCTGTTATCACAGATGACATCATGCTTCAGAGGAAGAACATCTGTGCCTTGTGCTTGAGCAGAAACTATAAACGTATATCCTCTGTGTTCGCTGCATGTTACTAAATCCTCTAATCCTCACTCGTTGAGACGCTTCTCTGCCACTTTTGAATTTTCTTTTTTTTCTCGTCTATATCACATGCTGAGTATCTGTTTCGCAAAGGGCTGTTGAGATTCTCTTTCAAGCCTCTTCCACAGGCTGTCATGTGGGCTGCCTGTGACTGTCCTAGTTAGTCAGGCTTTGCAGTGATGTCAGGGTCCCTAGCGCTCGATTCAGGGACGGAGAAAGTTATTCAGTAATTACAGCCTTCGTTCAGTACCAGGCTGTAATGTTAGTACCCCCCCTCTCCTCCCTTTATTCTTGGCCTGATGAATTCAGGGTTTTCCCCTCCCAACTGTCACCAACAACTGACCATGTCCTCACGGTGAAGTGCCTCTGTCTCCTGTCCGCAGTGCAGCCAGCTAACAGACAAGCAGGAGGGAGGTACAATAACAGTGCGATGTGACTAATGGGCCCTGAGTACCGGAGTTAGACATGCCCATCAGCGACGCTTTAATACACTGAAAGGATTCAGTTACACTTCTGTGCACTTCTGAGAAAACCTTGCTGTGCTGTAGTATCAGTCAGTGTAACATAAACTTGGAGCACATCATCTTCTGATTTGCACAAACATCTTTTAACCTCCGTGTCACTCTTAAAATCTTATTGCCTTTAGCGAGTTAAAGTTATCTTAAGAGATGTGAAAGCAGATGACTCATAAAATATGTAAGAAATGTGCAGATTAACTCTTAAATGAGCCTCAGCCTCCTGGGTCCTGGTATTTTAGCCTTATTGGATCTTGCTAATAATTAAATAAAAAAAATGCCCCCAAAGCAGGGCTCAAGTTTTAAAGTGGTTGCTAGGCTGGCGACCAGGCATCAGTTTTTGTTTGCCGAAACTGAAAATACGGTTGCCTATGCAGTTATACGTTCGCTTGAAAAGCGAAAATGTGACATGAAAGAGTAAAAGATGCTGGGATACTTTGGCTCCCAAGACTTGACAAATGTCCTCCTTTTTTCCTGTTCAGGTTCATCTGGTTCTTTGTTAGTTGAATCAATTTACACATTTGTTTGTGATGTTAATGGTTGAGTTAAACTTTTCACCCCACATTATAGCAACCTAATCTGCTTCACCATTGTCTCTGAAACAGAAGCCTGTGCACACACGAGTAAACGCAGCGATGCAATGTGCAGTGATTTTCAACTATCACTAATGCAACAAATATTTAACAATTATTATTTGCAGTGTGCCAATATTGCAGTTGGCCGCCCCTATTTTTTTTCTATATCTTTACAAAGCCACACAAAGGCCAAGAATTGTTTGAAGCCAGTCTCCTGTACAGTGTGGGACCTTTTGTGTTGTTCAAGAGTCCCCTATTTGTCCAGGAAGTTGGTATGCTGCGCACAAAGCCCCTTTAAAATAAATCGTTCCATCCAGAGCCACTCGGGAGAATAATACTCTCAATAGTGTACCGCTTCCGTGACTGGCATAGTCATCATGGGAGGCAACAAAAGCCCCAGGGTGGTGATATAGTGGGAGTCTGATCCTGGAGCATATGGCCTCAGTCAGTCCCAGAGCAGGCTAGCAGGCCGAGCGTTTGGTAGGATGACCGGGGTTGGAAAAGCCACCTCCCCTCCAGCGACAACTATCGGCGAGGATTGGCTTCTCGTGACCGATGGCTAAAAGCTGGAGTCAGGCAATCCCGGGAGAGAGTGTCAACAATTCAGTGCAAAGATGTGTAGATGTATATTCAGAAAAGTCTACTGCACATGACATTACCGTCAATCCGGTTCAGGGTTGCAGGTCAGGATTGCGGGTGCAGCCGGCTTAGCAAGGTGTTCCCAGTCCAGACAACATGTATAAATCCTCCAACGTGTCCTGCGTCTAACCCCGGGGGCCTCTTACCAGGTGGACGTCCCCTGAAAACCTCAAAAGGGAGGCATCCTGATCAGATGCCCGAACCACCTCGGCTGGCCCCCTCCAATGAATCAGCACTTTAACCTGGTGGAGGGGTTTGTGTGCCCCAGTGAGCTTGGGAGTAGTCTTGTCGGGGGGGGCAATAGCTCCTGGTAGAGTCTCCCAAGGCAAAGAGATCCCAGAGGAGGGGCCAGACAAAGAGCGGTTCACTGACCCCATATGAATCAGCCAGAAAACGGTGAAACCGCGGCACCCTTCTGGAGCCAGACCTGAGAGGCGAGGGTCTTGTGGCGGGACCTTAACACATGGGGCTCAGTCGGGGCAAAGCCTAAAGAAATATCTACATGGAGCCCCATCCTGTGGGCCCACCACCCGCAGGGATAGGCCCATCCCTGGCTCTGGCCTGACCTTTTGTAGGGCTCTAAACAAATCTTGACCTTTTGTAATGTGCGATAACAAAATGCCTGTAGTAGTGGCACCTTGGAGATGGGTCCTTAGATGGGACAACTTATGAGCAGATTATTCTCCAGTCGCTGATCTCTCTGACCGGATTCATCTTATAATCAGTACACCTCATGTGACCTCACGTCACTTTGCTCCAAGTCAACAGTCTCTGACTAAAGAAAATGTTGTGTAGTCTAACCAAAGGCAAAACAGTGGGAGTGAATTTGGTTGTCAGGATGTGAAGTGTAGCTCTCCAGTTTGTTCTGTTTGTGCGAAGGTTAGCTGTTCTTTTGTATCTTGTCCATGCATGCTTTAACAGCCTGCTCTTTTCAGGCTTTTGGCCCCTCGCCCGAGCAAATAGATTTTGCCTTGTAAAATCTGTCATCCGGCCCATGCAACCCCCACATCTTCTTCCCTCAAGTTTGATCTTTACTATGTCTGCGTCCTACACCTTTTAAAAAAAATGTTTTATGTCAAAGCAGTACATTAAGCTTTGGATTTGCACAAGATGACTCACAGGTAGCTTTTTCCTGATACGGCAGGGTCATAAAGCAAACTATGCATCACAAATGATCAAGTTTCAGCTTGAAGAAAGTCTTCATAAATGAGTGCATCCTGCTGTTTTTTTTATTTTTTATTTATTTAAAGTAGCTCTTTCACAGGACTGTCTATGATTCCGTTCTATGGCTTAAGTTCACTCGCCCAAGTCTCTGGATGGCTCTGCAATCAACTACCTCGTTGTAAGAAATCAGTTTAACCGGATAGCTCCATTCATACATACATACATACATACATACATACATACATACATACATACATACATACATACATACATACATACATACATACATACATGCAGCAAATATCATCTTTATTTTTGTTACATTCTAAATTCTGTGGGGTTTTTTTCCTACCCTGCCAAGTTTCTCTTCCTATATTTAGTGTTTTTGTGGGTATTGGATGTCATTCTGTGTATGTTACCCATTTCAGCAGCATCAGCATATTGTTTTTTAAGCTTCTTGTCTCATCAGCAGTTTGTATTTTCTATTGTCTAGTTTTTTTTGATCATTTGTCCGTATGCAGCTATCCCTGATCAGTGGCATCGGCATCTTAGCTGTTTTTAGAATGATGCAAAACAATCAAAAAGGATGAAGCAGAATAGACTTCACCAAATTCCATCGTCATGGTAGTTTTTCGTTGACCCTACCGAATGCTCCGCTTTGCTTTATAATCAGCTGCAGGTTGTCTTTTGTCTCATCGGCGGCCTCTTTATCCCTCTGTGCTGCAGAATGGCATCAGTCACCTCTTCTGATCTGATAAATCCTGCAACTCTAACCGTTGTCACCGCATACAAGCCAATAATACCCTTCAGTCTGTTTACATTTGCTTTGCCTGACTTTGGTGTTCACCGGGGTTCTGTTTACTGTCCTCATGGGGACACAGGTTTAACCTGCACGAATTATTGCTACTTAGGGTTTTTAATTTTTAATTTTTAATTTTTTTTTTATGTTGCGCTGTGCATGCAGCAACCGATCTGTTGAAACGGTATGTTGATGGACTCTTCAATGAGGGCCTTTGTGCCCACTGGCCACTTCAGCTCCACTTCTGCTCATTCCCAATCCAAGTCCATGCTGTTTTTTTTTTTTTTTAGCTGACCTAAGGTAACTGGTTAGGCAACAAGCGCGCCATTGTGGATCCTTTCTTTTCCCCTCTTCAGTCTGGGGGACTTTGATGCCCACCACTCGGGGACTCGGAGATCCCCTCCTAATGAGACCGGGGACTGTCCCATCACAGTGTTAAGCGTCCATTCACCCAGAGAGGCACACAGGACAGTGACAACAGCTCCAGCACCCCAGCTGAACACCTTGTCCCTGTCAACACGGTCCACTCCTCCACCAGAAAACCCCACTTCCCATCAAAAAAACCTGCAATTTCAGCTCATCTCATTCTTGGGAAACCTTGCTATATTTTATAAAGCAATAAGCTTCATTTACTCCAGGATTACACCACGTTGGAGTTAGGCCAATACAAGCTAGATGAGCTTAGCCTCATGAAATGAGACCAGTTAGTAGCTGTTAAAATCCGCTCATGGAGACCTTTTTATAAATCCTGGATTACACCATTTTCTACATTGACTTTTAAGAGAAGATCTGAGTTTGTTTTGGTCTTTTTGTCAACACTGCTATGTTTTTGTACCCTTGTATGTACTGGGGTTGGGTAGAGATGTCACAATACCAGAAATGTAGAAGTCCTTTTCCGAAAATGCAGAAGAATGAGTATAGTCAGAATTTAGTACGATTTGCTATCAAAGTGTCTGTTCTCGTGACTCTCAAGGGTTGGGAGATATGCTAAAAATGTTCTGAATGAAACTCATCGAAACCATCTTGGTTAGTCTTTTCAAAGTTCCAGCAATCACCACATTGGTTTGGTCAAAATAAACCCTAAAGTCCCAGAGTTAGATGTGAAAACCTGCTGGATACGTGATTGACAATATGTTGCCTCGTCCAATCGCCCGGGTGGCACAACAGAAATTGGAAATCTGTTTGGGGGAAGAGTGTTTGTAATGGAAGATTTGTTTAACCATATATGTGTGAAGTTGATTTGTGATGGTGGTTAACCTTAAAATGTTAATTGTCTATTTTTCATACGTGGAAAATCCAGTCTCGAGTGAGCATTGCCTAATTTATGCTTCATGGTCACTGAGCAGTTTTTCCACATAATATCCCTGAAAACCATCACCCTATAAAGTACATTAAGCACGCTGATGTAATGCTAACGCTTGTCAAATTGTGTTTTTCCAGGAGGCTTCTCGGTGGTGTTTCTGGCTCGTACGCACAGCGGAGTCCGCTGCGCTCTCAAACGGATGTACGTCAACAACGTCCCGGACCTCAGCGTCTACAAGAGAGAGATCACCATCATGGTGAGAGCGGCGTCGCAGCGTTAACGTGTTGTTGTTTTGAGATGTTGTCTCTCAATCGTCTTGCTGATCAGCAATGTCAAACTATTTATTTGGGGGTTTTAGCTGGATTTCCTTCCAGTCCTTTCCTGGCTCGAAAAACATCTTCCTCTCTCTCTCTTTGTGCCCTTAATGTGCTCATTATTGGAAAATTTCATGCGGGCATTCTCAGTTTTCTGTTATTAAATTTAAGGGCATAATTCGTGTTTGAAATGGAACACAAGCCCTCATAAAGAAGCTCGCTCTCATAAAGCAAGGTGCATAGAAATGGCTTCATTCCACATTCCTAACCAGCATTTCCAGTCTGGCAAGAGCAAAACAACTTTTGCTGAGAGAGATTTGTATTAATAAGCACCTTTAACGTTGACTAATACTTTTGATTTATTACACAGAGCACCAAATTTTGTGTGTGTGCGTGTGTGTTTGTGTGCGTGTGTGGCGCGCCCCCATCAGCTGTGTGATACTCAACCCACACAGCTGACACAGTTCTGGCCTGTTGGGACTTCTTCGCCTTAGGTGTGTCGTTTCTTTTTTTTTTTTTTTTTTTTTTTTACACAACCCGCGTCTCTCCTCTCATGCCGACGTTGGAACGATCAACAAACACTTTGATGCTTTAATCCGGCGACTGAATCAAGTTGAGAAAGATTAGCGGCGTTGAGAGCTCGACTGCAAAGACGAGACTCAACCGACTACAGCTGGATGGTTTAACTTTTTGGGATGTCTTTCTCCGAGGAAGGAATCGCCTGCAGTTTTTTTTTTTTTTTTTGTGTGTGCAAATGTGGCTCTGGTTTCCATAGTTTTACACTGGTCATACTCGGCAAAACCAGGAGGCAAACAAAAGTCATAGCTTGTTTATGAGGCAGAATTTAAGTTTGTATTCTAGAAAGTTAGACATTTTGGTGGTGTTTTTTTCTTCACCTAAACAAATCAGATTCAACTGTCTGCAACTTTAGGCAACAATTCGGTTAAGCTGTCATTTATTTATTTAGTCTGTTTTATAGCAGTCGATAGGACGTTTTACAAACTATCCGAAATTGGGGCTTGAATCACCTTTTTTACCAAAAATATCTGCGCTTAGCTCTGGATAATAATCTAAACAACTGGTAAAGAGCCCGTGGAATTGCACTTGTGTTTAGAGACCGGGAGGGGGGAGAAACCAAGCACTGTAAATAAGAAGTGGACGTAGTCATGGTGACGTCACCCGTTTTGAAGCCTGAAGTTCGCCATCTTGGCTTGTTTGCAACCGATGAACGGACATGACCATAGTTGGAACGCGGAGGAGTGACGTAAAGATGAGCTATAGGGCTGAGGTAGTGGCAGCAACCTGTCAATCACCTTGTAGCCCCGCCCTAAAGCATCCCCTGCTTTATGGTCTGTTTGACTCTAAATGGACCATAATTTACTAAATCAACATCATGCTGTATTGAAGAAGACTTGAAACTAGAGATTGAGACATAAACTCATGTTTACAATGTTTACTGAGGGAATAAATCAAGAGAGAAGTAGAGTCATTTCTATAGACTTCTATACAACCAGAGGAGTCGCCCCCTGGTGGTCAGGAGAGAGAATGCAGCTTTAACACATGAAGCTTTGACTTCTATACAACCAGAGGAGTCGCCCCCTGGTGGTCAGGAGAGAGAATGCAGGTTTTAAGACACTTCTTCATCGGCTTCACTCTTCAGAACCGGAGGTTGCCGCCTGGTAGAAACGTTGGCACTAAGCCACTGAAATTTCTGCTGATTTAAACCGCTTTCTTTTCTGCTCCGAACTATAAACATTATCTCTGCCTTTTTTAAAAGTCGATCTCTGCTTTTTAATTTTTTTAAAAATTTAAAGCGAACATTAGTTGTTGCTTATACCACTTAAAAAGACAAAGAAACAGCAGGGCGTCATTCCAGACTTCAGTTTTTTAATGCTTAAGAGTAGCAAATATAGCGTCAACACTACACAAGTCCAAACATGAATGCTCATCAGCATCTACTCAAAGGGGGAAACGTGTGTGTACACAATCCACATATAGCCTTTGTGTCACTTCAACAACTACGTTGTGCAGACGGAGCTACGTCTGTAACGGTTTCACTCCTCGAGATGCACAGCTGCTTCTTCTCTTTGAAGGCTTCCGTGTCCTTCTGTCCTGATGAGTTCCCTGTCTTCATCCCGTTTTGCAGAAGGAGCTGTCGGGCCACAAGAACATCGTCGGCTACCTGGACTCCACAATCAACGCGGTGTCGGACAGCGTGTGGGAGGTCCTGATCCTCATGGAGTACTGTAAAGGTAGGTAACACACGCATGTTCTGAAACCTTGATATATGATCGATTTATACTCATTTTTATTCGGGTTAGTTGGAATTATGTTGTGGCAACGGAACTAAATGAAACTTTAAATTAATGCAAAACTTAAGCAATGGTTATAACTCAATGTTTTTCCTTCGAATTTGAGTTTTATGTGTTTTTGGTCCCTGTTGCACACTGTAGTAATGATGGTGGACGATGTTTGGTCTTCATATCGCATCGCCACTGAACAAATACAGCCCGCTTCACTGCACATTAGGTAATGAATAGATTCTAGCATTCACCAACTATCCACATATAGTTTATCAGGCTGTGTAGTTAAACTATTGAAAAATAAATCTATCCAATAGTTTATTGGGCTGTTGCCGCCTTTGTGTGGCCCCTCTATTGATCGTGGCAGCTCGCTGACTCAGCTTGGCCATTTGAGCAGTTTTTCCCTCATTGGACACGTTTACATCCAAATATCACTCTGATTACTGGGAATAATCAGATAGATGCAGCCTTTACGTGGAGACATATTTAGTTAACTTAGGAACAGTATGAAACATTTATTCTGGTCAAAAGCAGAAGATACGGTCATTTACTCAAATGACTCGTATTATTATGGTGACTTTTGACAATTTATACCTAAAATGGCAAAAGATATCAGTCATTTTTACACCATTTTGCTATTTTTGTAAATATGGAGTGTCAATCAGGTCGGCTTGTTCTGCTTGGGGTTGTGAATGGCAGCAAACTGCAACCTACCCCAGCTGGGAAGGTTCAAAACACCCACACATGCTGGCTGGTACTCTGAGCTGATGACCCGAGTCCTAGAGCGTCATCCGCCCGCCTCTCTCTTTCTCCTGCAGCGGGTCAGGTGGTGAAGCAGATGAACCAGCGGTTGAATGTGGGCTTCAGCGAGGCCGAGGTCCTCCACATCTTCTGTGACACCTGCGAGGCCGTGGCCCGCCTGCATCAGTGCAAGACGCCCGTCATCCACCGAGACCTCAAGGTGACCTTACCTCCATCCCTCTTCTCCTTAACCTACTGGTCAGATGCAACGAATGGTGTTTTTTTTATTATTTGGGAAACGTTAGAAAAACATTCAGATTTCTTGTTTTGTCCGATATACATTTGGAAACCAAAAATAATCAATTTACAGAGATATTGAACAACACTTAGCAACTTAATTTCAAAAACAAAAAAGACAAATTTAGTGACTTCTTCAGACCATCGGAGGAAAAAGCGTAAACGTATTGAAATATAGCCTATTCTATTGTAATTAATCTATTGTAATTAATTCCCATGTATGCTGCTTAGAGTAATAAGTTACCGGCTCTTCTCTTCTTCTGGCTTTGTATATTTAAAATAATTATATATATATATATATATATATATAAATATATATAAATAAATCTAAAAAAATATATAAATAAATAGTTTACTCTTTATTATAGACCAACATTAGGGTGAAAATCAAATGCCACAATATTTTATTAACAAATACCTCCATATTGATATTGTGAAGATATTGTAGGTTTGACTATTGGTGCATTTCTTGTAATGTGGATGTAATGACTCAGTGGGTAAACAGCGAGAACAGTCTGGTAAGTTTGGAAAATGACATCACTTAACTTTAATGCAGACTTTAAACCCACAAAATAAATATATTATCAATTGCCCCAGCCTACTTACGCAGTATCGTATATTTTGAACATACAATTTGAATTTACCAAAGAAAGGTTTCAGAAAATGTTTGTATTATGTCAATTATAGTTCTTAGAAAGAAAATCGGAATCGGCAGGTCAGACTTTTAAAAACTCAAAATAATCCAAGAAATATTGTTGGGTCTCATCTAGTGACTCATCGACTCATTTTCTAACTCTAACCCGTGACAAAAAAATCACCAATAATCACCTAACCCCAAACCGACTGGCTTCCTTTGAGTTCCTCTGAAAGAATAAAAGAACTAACTGCGCGATACAATGGTATGATGGGTTTAACTTGTTTTACCTGTTGAGGTTCTGTAGTTCAAGCAAAGGCATCAAACTTTATTACTCCTTTCAAACCTTGATAAAAGCAGAGCTGACCAAATCCACTCCTTCCATTCTTACCTTTCACAATAAAAGCCCTGTAGACATATAATATTCACATGCGAGTATTTAGTAGTTGTGCGTCATTCATTCACGAAGCCCTCTGTGCTTAAAAGGCCTCAAATCAAGGGTGGCCGCGGGCCAGATCTGCCGACGCTCAGAGGCCGGCGGCGAGTTCCCACCCTCGTTTGAATCCTCCTCGGTGCGCCCATCAGTGGGCCGCTGTGCTCCGTCCAGTTGGACAAGCCTCTAAACAGCGCGGCCCCTTCAGCTCCACAGGCCCGTCCTCTGTTCGCTGTCTGTCTCTATCTGTTCAGCCTACACGGCTTACATAACGTCGCGGCGACACAAAAGGACCAAGGAGGCCCAGTCACGCATCGCCAGGGGAAGTGAGAGTGCAAAAAAAAAAAAAAAAAAAAAAAAAAAAGCTTCTTAACCCTGAGCTGTCAACAGTATTGAGACACTGTGTTGCTTTCATGAGCTCAGCGATTCCTTGGACAGTTTGAAGTCTTTCTTTGGTCTCTCCTGCTCTTCTGTGTGAAGCAACTCCTGCAAATGCCTCTCTGGCTTTCTATTTTCGGATGTTTGCTTCTTACGTCTCGTAATCTTGGTGCACTTTCAGTCGGTTTCCTTTTTGTTTTCTGCCGGTCGCTTCCTCTTTCTTTGCTCTTCGTTTCCCCGTAAACACAGTCACACAGAGAAAATGACAAATAACAGCATTACAATACTGCTGTTTTTTATGTTGCAACTCAGGATAGGAGTCTCTCCCACGGCCCTCCAAAAGTATCTAAAAACCGAGGCCTGACGCTCATAAAACAAACACATCAGATAACATGCAAATGAGACATGCATCTGTTTTCAGGCCGACTTATTATCGGAAATGTTGCTCTGCTCTGTTGGGCCGCAGAGCAGCTGTGATGAGGTTACCGTGATGAAGGCGTGTCTCACTGTGTATTAATTCAGTTTCGTGGGATCTGTGAGTTTTTACAAGCGACTTTATCCACTTAATTGTCTTCATGACCATTATGACGCACTAAGGGATTAGCTTCGGCTTGGTTGGTGGTTTGTTCATCTGTCTGCCACAAACTGATTTCAGAGTCACAGCTGATGTGATTTTTTTAATTTTTTTTTAATGGGATGATGTGTCACAATCACACTTGCATAATTTAGCTTCTTGCTAAATTATACAGGAAGCAGATTGTCGGCACGGAAGGAGCCGTTAGGTCATTGTGACCAGTTCTACACATGAAGAGCATAAATAAACATAACGTAAAGATAAATAATAAATGTATAGCAGCAGCAACTAAAGTGAAATACTGAAATCTCTTTTCTTTTTCTTTTTTAATTGATGCCGATTTTCTTTGTGTATTTCTGATGATTTACATTATAATTTGACACTTATGTTTAGATAAAGTTACTGTGAGGAACTTTAAACTGGTCATGACCAGTCTCAGGTTAGTCCTGGTCCTCTATAGACCTCCATCAGTAAACAGACCACCAGAGAGAAGATGGTCTGGTTCTAGAGAGTTCTTCTTAAAGCTCCTCATCGGAGCCACCGGGTCGGATTCTGGTGAAACCAGATGACATCGTGCAGGTTCACCAGAACCTCCTTCAGCTCAGACTCCAGCAGAGACCAGTCCACCGTGGACAGACCCAGATCCAGCAGAGACCAGTCCACCGTGGACAGACCCAGATCCAGCAGAGACCAGTCCACCGTGGACAGACCCAGATCCAACAGAGACCAGTCCACTGTCGGACCCTGCTGCAGTAGAATCAGAGGTTTTCTAAAGGGACTCTGGTGCTCAGACACACTACCACTTTAGTCCACAGGGGGCGCCAGAATCAACACAATGAAAGTTCCTCGTAGTAACTTTAAGTAGCACAACTTTAGGAATACAGTGACAGAGGAAAGAGAACAAACGATGACTCTGAGCAGGTTTAAGATGTTGAATATGAAACCTCAAACACATCAATATAAAAGCAAAAACAGCAGTTGTAACAATTCCACAATGGCAGAAGCTATTACTTTCCTTTGAATGCTTCACGTTAGACTGCAAATGCAGACCCAAAGGTTCTGTTATTGGATCTTCCGTGACACGACGTTGAAAATCAGCCAGTCAAGACAAACTGAAACTCAACACATGCTCCGTTGTTGACTTTTCATTGGTGACTTTCCTCGTGTTTTTTCTTTGTTCATTAAAAAGTATCAAACTTCTGTCTGTTCTTCTTTACCAGGTTGAAAACATCCTGCTGAACGACCAGGGAAATTATGTGCTGTGTGACTTCGGCAGCTCCACTCACAAGATTCTGCTGCCGCACAAAGATGGAGTGACCGCCGTGGAGGACGAGATTAAGAAGTGAGTTTCTTTATCAGTTGTCGCTCAATACAGTGTTTGATGAAAACCCAAATATACCTGCTGCTGCAACAATATAATACTCGTTAAAGTGGTGTGTAAAAACATTGCTATTAAAGACCTGCATATATTGGGCCTGTTGCACTACAAGAACTTTGTGGGAAACCCAGCACCGCTTTTAAAAACTCAGGAAGTTAACCTGCATTTCCCCAGTGAGAACATGGTTAGTTTCAATTTTAGTTCCTAAATAATATGAACCAACAAGAGACTTCTGAGATAATACGAGCGACTGAACCAGTCTCAGGTTAGTCCTGGTCCTCTATAGACCTCCATCAGTAATCAGACCACCAGAGAGAAGATGGTCTGGTTCTAGAGGAGTTCTTCTTAAAGGATCAGCGGATCAGAACGTCTTCGGTGCCCAAACACAGAGCTGTGCTAGCCCACACGCGACGCTGGCGTATCGGGAAGCGGTGAATGTGGTGACCCTGTGCCCCCCCCCCCCCCCCACCACCACCACCGCTCTTTGTCTTTGCGGTGTTGTCGTGCAGTTGTACTGTCTCTTCTCCGTTTGCATTTCAAATCACAGCAGCCCGTTCAGATGTGGCCTGTTAACTTTCCCACGTTTTATAGCTGCAATAAAGTGCAGCGTGTGGTGCTTATCGGCAGTATATGGCCTTCATGACGCCGGCCATACACAAACCATCGGCCCCTCTGAACTTGGGTGACTCAGACGGGCTTTGCATTTTCATAACTCAGCTGGCTTTATTCCAAAAGCAAGCAGCTGCTTTGGTTATTATCGGAATGACTGAACAGAAAGCAAAACAAAATGTTCGGCTCTCTGAAAGAACCGAGCAACTTATCCTGCTGGATTCCGTTTGTTTGTGTTCCCCTGTGTGTCACTAAATGTGTACACACACACACACACACACACACCATCAACATAAAGTCTGCTCAACAGTGGTGAAATAAATACTCTTTAAGTAAGAGAGTAAATAATTGTACCAATTCCTTCCCACCTTTGGTGCTTAGTTATTTGAACTTTGACCCGCCACTGACTACTTCCTGTTTTCTTTTGTGTCTCACAGGTACACGACCCTTTCATATCGGTCGCCGGAGATGATTAACTTGTACGCAGGGAAAGCCATCACCACTAAGGCTGATATATGGGTAAGGGCCTACAGACACAGACAGAGTGTGTGTGTGTGTGTGTGTGTGTGTGTGTGTGTGTGTGTGTGTGTGTGTGTGTGCGCGCAGTATGTATGTGTGTTATGCACCCTGCAGGGCTGGTTTGTCCTGGAAGTGTCCTGGGTGTCACTCTGACCCAACAGGTTCCTCCTCCCTCTGTCTGTCTGTCTCTGTCTCTCTCTCTCTCTCTCTCTCTGTCTGTCTGTCTGTCTGTCTGTCTGTCTGTCTGTCTCTGTCTCTCTCTCTTTGTCTCTGTCTCTGTGTCTGTCTCTCTGTCTGTCTCCCTTCTGTCTCCCCCCGGGCTGTTTTCCTCCACCAGCTCTCCAACAGTGTTTTTCCCTCATAAAACAATGAGCAACATCATTCACAACACTCTGCCTCATCCTCCTTTCTCCCTCCCTCTATGCCCCCCCCCCCCTCCGCTGCCTGTCCTCTTCTATTTCCCCTCCGTTTGAGATCATCTGAGATAACACAGTTGAGGACCTTATGTGAAATGGACCTCCTGTGTTATTTTTTGACGGTAGAGGAACAAGGGCTTGGACAGCAGCCATTTTGGGGAGCGGTATAAATGGATGCACTCAGGGAGATAAACACAGCCGGCATATGAAGATGTGGTTGTTAATGGGATGCTTTGTGCGCGTTAACATCTGCACTTTGCTTGAATTTTTTATTTTTTATTCTTTGAATCAAGACCTAAAAAGAAAAGTGTTTTCTGAAATGGTCAGTTGTTCCAGATGTTTTCTTTATTAACCCTCTGAACCCCAAAAACCCGCCGTTGGGCTTGAAAAGTAGGTTTCAAAAACTACACCATTTATCATACCCAGAAGCTTTCTGGTCCTTGAACACATCACATGTGACGAAACACATTTCTCGTTTTAAATCTCGCCCCAAATAAACCGTCTAATTTAACCAGATCCTGTAAAAAAACATTAAATTCTGAGCTCCTCATCGCAACTATGAAGCCACGATTGACTCGTCTGAGACCAACAGTCACGTGACAAAAAGATCTGTGAAACGTTGACTGAATTCCAGGCCGGTGAAAAGAGGAGAGGCTGTACATGTACAGCACGTAGAACCTTTTTTCTAACATTGGAAACTCTTGTGGGCACTTAAAATATTGGCTGTATAGATTCTATTGTTTTCCTATTTTGTAAAATACATTATCAACGAAATTTGACTTGCATTTTTTTTCTTTTTTTCTATGATTTATGGTATAGTAACTTTGTTATACTGCACAAAAGACATTCAGACTTCTAGCCATGATTGAGCCGTTTCCATAGAGGTGCATGACTTTTATATCGTAGAGAAAATCAAGTCCACAGAGTTTAATTAAAACACCAATGAAACTAACCAAAACGGACCATGTCATCGCTCCAAAAAAAAAAACCTAAACGATTCTCTTTGATCAAAGTTTCAAAGTGTTCTCCCTCATCTCTCTGTGCAGAATGTTATGCGGTTTTTTTAAATTGCTATTAGACAGGTGACTATTCTGAAATGATCATAACAGGATCTGGATTTATCGGAAACATCAATGCCTCTTTTTTTTGGGGGGGGGGGGGGGGACGCTCTTTTTCATATTTATGTTGATGCACCAGTCTGCAGTGATGGTTATATATGACTCGAATAGACGGAAGATTTAATCAGGCCTCTGGCTGTTGGAACTTCTGTGGGACGCACAAGAAAAACACCAACTTCCTGCGGACTACCCCCCCCCCCCCCCAATTCTCACTTCCTGTTCTATGTTTAGCCACGTGTTTTCTACATCCTGTCTCACGTGCAGCGGTCCATATGTTTTGGGAGTCTTGTTCGAGGATCCGCTGTCGGACTCGGATTAGGATTTTAGTATCGGACGGGATTAGCTCGTTGGAGAGGAGGACTGTGAGGAGTACCCGTCTTCAGACGGAGATGGATCCCCTCGACGCTGTGGCTAATCCCAGAGTCTCTTTCATCTCTAAACTGCATCAGCAACAAAACAAGATGCCGGAGCCAAATATAGCTGACTGAATATATGATTTGTGAACAGCCATATATTGCCAGGGGAGCAGACTCTGGGCCTGTTATTATTTATTTTTTATTTTTAAAAGCATCTTTTTAGCCACTGACATAAGGAGCAGTAATTATTTGATGATCAGTCCTGTGTAGCTCATTGGGTGGAGAAAGACAACTACAGAGTAATGCTTCACTCCCCCAATGGGATGGACTCCACTTGACATGTTTAAAGGGATAGTTTGGATCGTTTAGAAGTGGTACTTCTCCGGAGTCAGTGTATTATTACTACTGTAGATGGAGTAACAGAAGTACCAGCGCGGGAGCAAAACAAAGTACTGCTGTGAACGTATTTTAGACGCCTAAAAGAATCAATATCAGTTCAAGTTTACGTTATATTTAGAATATTTTCACGTATTTAGGGAACTGAAGCTGTTCTCTATATGCTCTCTTCAAAGACAACAGACTCCATTTACAAAAACAGTGATTTTAGCTCACAGAGCACGAGTTGCTGCCTCCCTCCGTCAGTTAGTTGGTTACTGTGGGACTTTGATGAATCCAAACTAACCCTTTAAAACACCAACGTTTACAACTTTAGAAGTTTTGTGTGAATCTTTTCAACTGACAGGCAGAGTAACTAAAGCCGATACTTTTTGAGTTGCAAACATTGTGTTACTGAGCGTCAGATACAGTCTTGTTTTCTTATTCTTTGATCACATATTTCCTTTTTTTGAGTCGTACTTGTGCTGATTTTAAGCCGTATTTTTGTTGAAGCAAATGTCCCTTTTTTAAAAGCTCCATTGTGTTCAGACAAAATTAAGCTGTGGTGCATTTGAGGTGTCACGATAAACACATAAAATATTGTGTTTATGTATAAATGATGAGAGAGTAGGGAGGTGAAGAGAAACTCTCTCTTAACCATAACTGTACACATACACAATGATTTGAGGGAAATGTATTTGTCAAAAAAAGAGACAAAAAGTAATAGCTGCGGTTGACTGACAGCATTCATATTAACATTTTTTTTATTATTTTCCATTGTAATATTGTTTTTGTGAATTATTTTAATGGACCTGTACTTGTAAAGTGCTTTTCTAGTCTTCCGACCACTCAAAGCACATTAACACTACATGACATCGTTCACCCATTCACACCCTGATGGGAGCTAGGTGCCACCTGCCCATCAGGAGTAGATAACATTCATACTCATTCACACACCGTAGGCACAGCTACGGGAGACATTTGGGGGGGTTAAGTGTGTTGCCCAAGGACACATCGACATGGGCTAGTGGAGCCGGGTATCGAACCGCCGATCCTCTGATTTGAAGGACAACCCTGCTCACCACTGAGCCACTGTCACCCACCTCATATATGTATAATCATGTAGTGGAAATCTGATATTGTGACAGCCCTTTTTGAGGTTTGGCTTCTTTTTTTCTTCTTTTTTTTTTTTTTTTTTTTTTTTAGAATAAATAAAAAAAATGTTAATGCTGAGAGAAATGGTGTAACCGATCAAAGTGTCGGCGGAGTTCAGTACGCATTAAAGCTCGTTCTGTGAGCGCTCAGCTGTTCTTAAAGAATCTGTTTCTCTCCACAGGCCCTTGGATGCTTGTTGTACAAGCTGTGTTTCTTCGCACTTCCATTTGGGGAGAGTCAAGTTGCCATATGTGACGGAACCTTTATCGTTCCAGATAACTCCAAATTCTCCTTCAAGCTGCACTGTTTAATCAGTAAGTGTGAGACTGAACGCCGATTCATGACGTCTGAATGTTTATCCTGATGACTTTAGAGTCAGAAGCACTTCATGTCACTATTTAGTGAAACACTTTTAGTTCTCCTTTTTTAAATGGTATTTGGGAGTTATACACACTTCTGTAGAAGTGTGTATTACTCACACTAATACACACATCTCTAGAAGTGTGTATTACTCACACTAATACACACATCTCTAGAAGTGTGTATTACTCACACTAATACACACATCTCTAGAAGTGTGTATTCGTAGATTTTTACTGTAGGCTTTACTATGTCGAAGTATTTGTACGAACACATTTTAGATTTGGATTAATTTCAAACCTGTAACAAATGATAAAACAAAACAATAATTACGTAATGAAATGAACGGTTACATGTACAAAATAAATGTCTAAAAAGGAGTAGGCAGAAGTAAATATTTCTATGGTCCTACCCCTCTAGCTCTTAATTTTTTTTACCACATATACATCTAAATAAACACACACACACACACACTCCCAATTATCATAAACTAGATTGTATTTTTCTCCCATAATCTTTTTTTGTTCTTGTTCTGTTTATTAATCCCGAAGGAAATTCGTGGAACTTATTTTAACGAGTGATAGAGTTCCCTTTCGGTTTAGTTGTTTACACAACTTCAGCCTGTTTGAACCAGTTACTCGCTGCCCGCCTCGTTTGCTTTCAACTTATTCCACTTCCCTAAATGCATCCTGCAGTGCATCCTCCCTTCTTTTCTTTTTTTTTTTTTTTGGTTACTTAATTATTTGACCAACAGCTCCACCAAGTGGCCAAAGACAGAAGATGCACATCAGCCTGTGAATAAAATGACCTCTCTCTCTCTCAGGATACATGCTCGAACCAGAGCCGGAGAAGAGACCCGACATTTACCAAGTGTCCTACTTTGCCTTCAAATTAGCTGAAAAAGACTGTCCAGTGCCAAATCTCTTTGTAAGTCCCCGGAACGAAGCAATCAGCGTGGGTTTAGCATTTTCAGTCATTTGCGTATCGACATAATTATCTTAACCCCCTCTTTTTCCAGAACTCTCCCATCCTCACGTCGCTCCCTGAGCCTCTAACTGCCAGTGAGGTCGCTGCTCGGAGAAGCATGACGAAAGCCAGGTAATGGTCTTAGTATGAATACCATAAAAATAAATAAAAAAAAATATCACTGGTACTGACGGATAAAACACAAAATAGAATAATAAAAATAAATAATGAATGTGCTTTAAAGATTAATTTGTGTCTTTTTCAATTTAGTTAAAATGATTTAAAAAAAAATAAAAATAAATGTACCCTCTACAAACCCGTACATGCACCGCGCGTGGAGGCTCTTGATTTATCAGACAACAACAACCACCGCTTCTGACTCCTCCCCTTCAGGATAACGGACGACGTCGGCCCGACGGAAACCTCCATAGCTCCCAGACAGCGGCCAAAGGCGGCGAACAGTAACGTCCTGCCGCTCGCCAACACCGTCACCCCCGTCAAGATGACCGCGCCTTCCCCACCCGTCAGCAACGGCCAGAAAGGTTCGTTGGAACATGAACGTTGTTGATATTTAGCTAATATCTGTGGAAGTTTCCATTATCACGACGGTATGCTTGTATCGCTATCAAAAAGCGGAGAAGACAATAGAGCAGGGGCCACTAACGGGCGGATCGCGGTCCGGGTTAGCGACCCAGACGCCGTTATATCTCTGGACCCTGGACCGGAAACCGATAGATAACTGAGAATTATTACATTTTTGTGGATCACTTCTATTTAACCGGCGTAGCTTTTCTAGCCTTTAGGACACTCGTTTAGCAGGCCAGGAAACACACCGACCAATCACACGCGTTGTATATCGTCTCACGTGATCCTACTCGACCAATCACGTGTATTTCGATACGCGTCGCCCTCGACTCGAGGGCCATATTCACACACACGGGAGAGAGACCCGATAGTTGGAAAAAGTCTGTGTGGGTACATCGCAAGTCTATTATTGGTCGTTTCCTCGCTTCTTGATCCGCTCTTGAACAGTCTGCTCCGAGGAGCGAGGATCGAGGAGGCATCTCTGAGGAGCCATAAGCGAGGAAGCACGAGAGCAGGCTTCCAGGAAGTGTTTTAATGCTCGACACGCCCCCTCATTGTTCATCAGTTATCTGATTGGTCGGAATGATCGCTAGAGTTTCAGACCAGAGTGAAGACGGATTACAGATTAAACTCAAGTTACATATTTGATTTGTTTTCTGATTCACCATTCACCGGTTAAAATGTATGTTCATTTTAGGTCTGAACAACAAAAGGACCACAAACAACTTTCTTCATTTGTAAAAATAATTGTCTTTTCTTGATCTGTTATTTCTTTTATTATGGATATAATTAAAATCAGAGAGAGCTGGAGAGAGAGTATAAGCAGGACACAGAACACAGTATAAATACAACACATAACGGCATAAATACTCAATGCAGTTTGTTAAACAGGTAACAGACTACAGAGAGAAAACATCTCTACTCTGTTAGTGATGATAACTGTGTCTTTATTAGTATAAGTAGTAGTTTAACACCATTAAATTAACTGAAAACATTATACAATAGTTTTTATTAATATTTTAAGTAGATTTTTATTGGGATGTGAGCTAAAAACTGTCCGTTACAACGATCATGTTTTCAGACACAAACTCCTCTAAAGTCTCTCCAGCTGTTAAGCCGACTGACAGCTGATCCAGATGTGATCAGTGGCCTCCGTCATCAGAAACAGACGTCGCTTCACGTGCCGCTTTCGAGGAAAGGACGTCTCATTTCTCTTAAGACCGATTTCCTCGTTTTCTCTCTCCTCGCATGGTTTCCTTGCGTCTCTCTGTACATCCCTGGTGGGCGGGACTAAGACTAAAGGAAAAGACGCAAGTGAGGGAAACGGGGATGCAATTAAGCGACTTGGGACACACCCACAGTCAGAAGTTATTTCACTTGGAGCTCCAAAGAGAGAAATGTGGACAGCTTAACCAGAGCCTTTAACCAAGAGTGGACAGAGTCTTATGTTTATTATTTCCACAATCAGTTCAAAAGCAGTATGTCTCATGCGTTCAGAGACCGTGGCGATATTAAAAGCAGCGATGTGAAGCTCCACTACGAGACAAAGCTCAGCTTTTTGAGTAAACTTACCGACTCGCAGCCGAAATGAAGGCACAGAAAAATAAACCTAAGAGCCCAATATGATCAGAAACCTGATACATTAATTAACTGCCCAACAATGATGTAAACGGAGAGAATAGAGCTGAAGCAGGTGGTCTAATAACCACAGATAAAGTCCCTAAACACATGTTTCTCCTGACAAGAATATAATATCTTGGCTCTTTTGATTGACATCGCTTGACGCCCGAATAAACTGAATTTAAAGCTGCAGGACATTTCAAAATGAAGTACTTTATTTTAAGTCACATTTTTCAAAAGCTTTCTGTTATGTATTTTTTGAGAATGAGAGAAGATCATTTATTTATTATTATAGTATGTATTATTTCTAATTAATCCAGGTCAATTGGAACGCTGTAATAATAAATATTGTTTCGATATTCAATTGAACTTTATTTATTTAATTCAACAGTCAGTTGACTACATACAGATGTTAATACAACTGTTGGCTACTTCAATACATATGGCACAAAATCATATTGCGCAAATTAGACATTTTTGTGATGTTCCGGACCTTTGCACGAGGAAATTCTCTCTAACTGGACCTCGCTGAATTTGAGTTGAATACCCCGCAATAGACCATAAAATTGAACAAGTTCACATAAGTTCTTGGTCGTTTTTAGACCCAAGGCTACTTTTCAAGGAATTAAAAGGTTCCTTCAGCCAACTGTTGTTCTAAAGACCTGCAGCTGCTGCCGGCCGCAGAATAAACACTGCAGGTCAGTGTGTCTGACAGTTACTCACAAAGGCTTTTCAATTTTAACTTTAAATACAATTTAAAGTCACAATCTCAAAGATCTCCGTTTTAGTTCTAATTATAGGTCGGTAAATGTTGAATTATCGTCTCATCTTTTTTTAATTTGTTTGTTCAGCCATTCTAACTTTTTATTGCAACGTCAGCAGAGATCAGATAAAAATCAGTTCGCCGCTTCACGAGTGAGTTGGCGAGCGTCTGTTGTCCCGATCGGTGGGCCGTTGAGATGATTACTTAAAATAAAACAAAGCTTATGATGGATTGTATTTTTTTAAGTAGTATCCCTTTTTTAACGTTCATTTAGCTTGTAGCGTTTTCCAATTTCCTGGTGTCGGCCTCTGTGCTGGATGTGGTGTTGAGTAACTCTGTTCTTGTCTCCGCGTCCCCTCAGCGCCCACCCCCGGCTCCGGGCAGCCCTCCTTGCAGGCCGGCAGCCAGCAGCACCGAGTCCTGCAGCAGCTCCAGCCTGGTGACCTGCGTCTCCAGCAGCTACAGCAGCAGCAGCAGCAACATCACCACCACCAACAGCAGCAGCAGCAACAAGCAGCGCAGCAACTTCAATACCTCCAGGTACTTCCACCACTCGGACATCTGGAGCCGTCAGTAAGAGCGAGTCCCGATCCTGAGCTCCACCGTCACGGACTCTGAGGGTTTAGTTCTGTCCCACTGTCAGATCCCCGAGTGTTTGAAGGCTCTCTATCGGACGTTTTGAACCCTTTATGAACACTTTCAGTAAGTCCGCATTTCTGCAGACTCTGCATGAGGGAATTACCCACAATTCATAGCATTGTAAAATAAAAAAGAAGCCGTTTTTCACAGAAACGAGTAAATAGATTATTATGACGTTGCCTCTCATCTCATGAGGCAGAAGCCTGGAAGACTTTCAAGCCGAGGAGTAAAAGAATATAATATAAACATGCACAATTGTTCATAACATGTTGTGTATATATATATATATATATATATGTATGTATATTATGACGAAATCATATTTACACAACTTCAAGCCCTCGCAGCCTCTCGCACTCCACCATCTACCAGGTGACGTCAGTTAGGTCCCCGAGGGTCCACGGCTCTAGGAACCTAAGCTTTGTTTATACTCGCGCTTGGCACCGCGGCTCAACCCTCCACAGATGGTGGACGCAAAGGCGTCCATGCTAAATGAGCTGTTTGCTGCATTACTCTCCAAAATGCCAGAGGGCACACAAACTAAATAAACTGCGAAGCATGAACGTAGACTGAAGGTGTAACCGGCAAAGCGCCATAAACCGACCTCCACAGTGACGAGGGGGGATTGTAATTATCTGTAAACTCTTATCTCATATTCATAAACTACTTTATTTCCTTTATTCAAGCCCTGTTAAGAAAGAAGTCAAGTATTAATAGCACTATAAAGAAACGAAGGTTGAATATCCTGTAAACTATTTGATTTGGCTGCTGAAGACCTTGTGATCGGGCCTGAATGTTGTGAATCACCTTTTCTACCTTCCTCAGTACCAACAGGCGCTGCAGCAGTCCCTCCAGCTTCAGCAGCAGCAGCACCACCAAGCTCTCCTCCAGCAGCAGCAGCACCAAGCTCTGCTGCATCATCAGCAGCAGCAGCTGATGATGCAGCAGCCGTTGTACCAGCAGCAGGTCGCCCAGCATCAGGCTCAGGCTCAGGCCCAGGTCCAGGCTCAGGCTCAGGCCCAGTACGCCGCCATGGTGAGTTCTGTCAGGTGTCACGGCTTCAACCTGATTCGCCGTCCGCCCTAAAGTGGACATCCATCCGATTGCATTTACTTTTGCTCGCGTTCGAAGGAGGCTTCCAACTCTAAAGCGTGACGGCATTTCCGAGCAGAAGATCTCCGTCCAAAACTGCAATAAATAGTTTGAGCAAATGACAGCGAAACACATGGAGACGCAGCGTGAAGCCACACGGAGCCGAGTATTTCATTTAATGTCAGTTCGGCCCTAAAAATTGCTCTCTCTGTTCCAAACACTGGCAGGCGAGTCGCCTCCCCGTCTGTGCCAAGCGGCATTGGAAGCAGACGCTCCGAAAACTTCCTACCGACTCTGTCCAAATATTCAGAGAACTAGTATTTACGCAGATACAGAATCAAACACACAAACACAGGTCCCTCCACGCGCTGCTCTGCCGGGGCGGCGGCGCAATTTTTAGTTCCGTTTCCCACCATCTGTTTTTATTTCAGAGGCAATCTGGTCGCAGCGAAGCCCACGAGGGGATCGAACAGAGGGTGAAGCCGAGCGGTTTCCTGCGTGCATCGTCATCATCATCCTGACATACCAAGCGCCGCTCAACGGCGTTGCTCTCCTTATTCCCAGGACACCTGCGGCGTGTTCAACGCCGGCGTTTCCAATCCGCGATCTGAGACCTGCTCCTCGTTGGGAGGAGGGAGCTCTGCTAAGTGGCTGCAACATGACAACATGTTGCAATGAACACAGATCAGCTTTAATTCGTGCGATACTTTAAAAAAAAAAAAAAAAAAAAAAGCGCAACAGCTCAGAAGTGCTTTACACTTATGTTTTTTTTCCTAAAACGTGGGAAAAAGGAGGCGGAGAATGGAGCAGCAATGCAAGATTAAGATTTAATGAAATAATAGAAACGTGAACCATAATAAAAAGGTTCTTTTTTTAGTTTATTTCCTTTTAGTGAAATCACCAAAAAATACTTCTACTGTTCAAAGTTCTGCACTGTGTTGCTCCATCGTATACATCTGAGCTTTAGACCCCGAACAGTGCTGCTACATACGCCCGGTGGCTTTAAGAGGGTTGTTGTGGCTTCAGATATTTGAGGATAAGAGTGATTTCTTTAATGTGCGTTCTCTCGTCTCTACAAACAGAATCTGTGGAGCAAAAGAAGCGAACCGCTTTGGTCGCAGCACAATCTGGGAACACAGCGTCTTTTTTTTATGGCTTTCAAATGAGCCGGTAAACTGGCTACCTGAGAACCAATCCGGTCTCGCATCTCGAGTTGCCAATCGATACTAAACAACGAGCAGCGCAGAAAACAAACACGGGAACTCTCGGCAGCAGAAATGTTGCTCCGTGTCCCCGGAGCCTTATCGACGTCGGATGGCCGATGGGTTCAGAGATTTGGAAGAAGTCGGGTCCATCGGGAGGAAAAGTTTTCATCTAGTGGAGAAAGTGGAACATTTAGCACCTTAAAGAGTCTTTTTCCCCTGAAATCAACACGCAAACAAAGATTTTCTTGGAATGTTTGCAACGCAGCTTTAAATAAATGGTCAGCCAGTGTTTGAGGCGCTCCTGAGTTCAGTTTGTTCACTTTGTTATCCGACGTGCTGTTTGACTCTCATTCCTCCACCCCTCCCCCTCCACCGTGTCCCCGGCTTTACCAAAAATCCAGAACTGGTTTTCTAACAACATTTCATCATCTCGTTGCTGTCATTGTGCGCCATGAAATCAAAAGGTCCGTCCCTCATTCCCTTCCCCTTGTTCTCCCCCTCTTCCTTCCCTAACAGCTGCACCACTACCAACAGGCTTTTGTCCAGCAGCAGCAGCAGCAACAGCAGCAGCAGCAGCAACAGCAACATCATCAACAACAACATCTTCAGCAGCATCATCCCGCTCAGCAGGCTCTCCCCTACATGTCCTCCCCTCTTGACTTCCAGATCCCACTGAGTTCCTACAACACCACCACGCCCACTGCCAGAGCTGGAGCTGGGCAGCTGGGCGGGCAGTCGCCTGGGGACCCCCCCTACAATAACCCCAAGTAATGTCCCCTGAACGCATCATATTGTCGGACATGTATGTCTCATTTCTTGGTCTTTAAAAAAAATAAACGCAGCCATATCACAGATTATCATTGAAAGTTCAGTTTGTTTTTTTCCTTGTACAAGTATTTAATTAACTCTTAATGCCTACACAGCCACTAATGCCTTATTCGCTACAGAATTAGTTAATAAAAAAAGAAATCCAAATGGGATTTCTTTACTCTAGCTTTCTTTTTGCACAATACAGTATATTTTTTCTCAAATTGCAGTAATGCTGTTTGTCCATGGTGGGAAAATTGTCTTTTTAGATTAAAAAAAAAAAAGACGACGTAAGAGATTTTAGTTCTCCAATTTACGGAGGCTGTTTTCCACGATTGTAATAGTGATTCCAATATATTAACACACACACTTTCACTTAGAGAAAAGAGAGAGAAACACATTTCCTCTTTACTCTTCTGTAAAGCTAAGAGCTACTTGCATGTTACATAGTTTGTTTTCTTGCCAAAAAATATAAAAAGAGGAATACATTAAAAGAGGCCAGAGGGAGCAGACAAGGGACAGCATTTGATTACATAATATAAATTCTGCCTGTTGTATTTGCTTTTACTTTAGCATGTCGATAAACGTAATTCAAAAGTCATAGAATAGTATGTTGAACAAAGTCATTAAAAAAATGACAGTGAAGCGTGTAAAAAAATCAAGTCATCATTTAGTATGACGAGTATTATTGGGAGCAGAAAAAGGACGGTGTTTATTTACATAATGTCAACTCTGCCTGTTGCATTTACTTTTGAAAAGGTAATAGTTTAGCATGTCAATAAAAGTAATAAAAGTCATGTTGAACAAAGTCACAAAAGTCAGTGTGACGAAAAACAGTTATTTAAAAAGACATAGAAAACCTCCTGAGTATAGTATGTTGAAAAAGGTCATACTATAATATGATAAGTATTATTGGGAGCAGACAAAAGGACAGCGTTTATTTACATAATGTAAATTCTGCCTGTTGTATTTACTTTTGAAAAAGTCATGGTTTATCATGTCGATAAAGTCATAAATAAGTCATAGTATGACGAAAATAAGTCATTGTAAAGTATGTATAAAAAAAAAAAGTCACAAAAAAAAACCTAGTAATAGAAAGTCATAGTAAAGCATGTAAAAAAAAAAAAAGGCATCGTACAGTATGACGAATATTATTGGGAGCAGAAAAAGGACGGCGTTTATTTACGTAATGTCAACTCTGCCTGTTACATTTACTTAAAAAAAAAGAAGAAAGTCTGACACGTGTTCTCAAACGGACCGAAGAGCAAGAGCTAAAAAAGTTCCGCCTTAAACTTCTAAGACTGAAGTTGTTTCCCGAAGCTGGAATCGAACCCGTGGTGTTGCAATCTCACGGTTTCCAGTAAATAGCCAGCCTCGCTACTGTCGTCATGGTGACCGTAACGTGTGCCGGAGGAGAGTCCCCCCCGTAACGGGTCGTCTCTTCTGTCTCCCCAGTAGAAACCCTCTGCTCGCGTCCGACGGGGTCACGCCGCCGCCCTCTCAGGGCGGCAGCAGTGCGCTCAGCCACCCGCCCGACATGTCGCGCTGGAACCCGTTCGGAGAGGACAACTTCTCCAAGTTGACCGAGGAGGAGCTGATCGACCGGGAGTTTGACATGCTGAGAGCAAGCAAGTGACCCCGGCAATTACTTAAATGATTTACATGCCTCTCACTCTGTTTGTTCTGCTTTGACCTTCTGAACCCCAGAGCAGTTCCTGGGCGAGTTCCGTCCTCTCACCTTTTCCTCTCTGTGGCCTCGTTTCTTTTACTCCAACATATAAAGTCCTGCTCCTCCGTGAGCGAACTCACACTCACTCTTTAGTGCAGTTAAACGCTCACGATGACCTGAAACTAAAAGTTTAATTTCTCTTACAAGAAGTGGAAAACAATATCTATATATCCAACATTGTCCACAAGTGTTACCAATGTAGGAAAGAAAATGGAGGACCCATGAGTCATATATATATATATATATATATATATATATATATATATATATATTAAACTATAACCATCTTTACAGCCGCTCCTATCCTCTTCAATGATCTGGCTTCTCAGTTTTTCTCAGATTATTTTTGGTCACATGACTGTTGGTCTCAGTAAAGTCCAATAAGCTTCCTGGTTGTGCTGAGAAGCTCAGAATGTTTTTTACAGGGTCAAGGTACATTTTTTTTGTGGGGGAGGGGGGGGCAGCTTTTAAATGAGACGTGTAGAATAAAATGTTTTTGATGAAATATCAAAAATGTTAAGCTTCGATTTCGATGCTTTTTCTGAAGGAAGCAGAAAAATAAAAATCTGACATTTATGTCGTTTTTTTTTTTTTATTCGAGGCTTCTGGCTGTGATGAAACTGTAGTTCTGGAGATTGTTTAAAGAAAACATACATTTCTAAAGATACCGTCCTGGACAGAACTTCTCTGTCTCTGAATGCTTTTCTAGTTTTGGTATATCTTATCATAACTATGTTTGTTTTATTAAACCATAAATAATGTTTAGTACAGAGGTGTCAACCACAATAAGACACGACATGTTTCATTAGGAGTTGCGATCGTCGAAAGGGAAAATAAATCTTTACCAGATTGACGTACAATTCCACGTTTACAAGTGACCTCATATATATATATATATATATATATATATATATATATATATATATATATATATATTTTTTTTTTTTTTTATATATATATATATATATATATTACACACACACATACAGAGCTGGTTAAAGATAAAACCTTCGGCTGTATATAATCTAAGTATTGTATACTTCTCACCGTACAGATAAGCCAGTGGAGAGAACAGCCAGCGGGGAAACGGACCGACCGCCCGCCTCCACCGCCAAACCCCCGCCACCGGAGGACCTGTTCGGCTCAGTCCCCTTTGTGGCCAGCGCAGGCAAGTCTTAGACGAGTCTCTGCAGAGAGGACCCAACACTGTGGAGCCACCTGCCCCCCCCCCCTACCCCCCAACCCCCACCCCCACCCCACCCCCTGTCCAGCCCCTCTGCTCCCACAGCGGGGCGTTAAAAAAAAAAAAAAGAAAAAACCAATGATCAGTCCGATTTGTGTTGTTTCCCCGATGATTAGTCCGGTCAGCTCTCCTGCTGTCGGTGTGACGCACACGGAGTTAGAGCCTGCTCGAGGTCAGCGACGCGGTGAAAGCACTTTCTCAAGTCACCGCAATCATCTCTCGCCTTTTTAATACCGGGGCTCGGTGGTCGTCGTTCCCAACTGCCCTGCTTGGAACAAACCTTTTATGCAAGTCAGCTGGACGAAGTGTTTTGAGTCTGTCGCTCACCGGGTGAAGCAAGGCACTAACTCTGCCAGGTGGGGGGGGTTAGGGGGTCAGGGGGTCAGGGGTTTTACATTCCCTCTCGTCTGGATCATGGCATGAACAAGGTACTAACACATAAGATACACATAATAATAATACTAGCTCGTTTGCGTAAGATTACAGTTGTTTTTCTTTTTTCGGTGCATCGAAATCTTCCACCTCGCTGTGTCCAACGAGGAACATTGCTGCTGTTCCTGAAAGCAATATGAACATAAAGACACACGGCTGGTACTAATTAGGGCTGAGTGATGTCAAACTTCCACAATCATATTAATTATAGATCACATGGAAACCCTGAGGGGAGGATGAGAAGAAAAATATCTGAATCATGTTTTGAACTGATTTTGTTTAAAACTTAAGAACAGGTGAAAAAAATATATATTTTCTTTCTAGGTTCCTTACACTTTTAATTTTTTTTTTAATCTGAATCAGAAGGAGGAATTTATTTTTATCAATTTCTTTTGCAAGGATCTTTTTTTTCAAGATAATGTCATTTGTTCATCTCATACAGTGGAAACAATGTTTTGTCAGGTGAATGTTTCTTCTTTCCGTGAGTATTTGTTGTTGTAATACTAATTCCGACCACAAGAGGCTGAAGTGCACGACTACCCCATATTTAAAATGGGATTAGACATGTCTAACGGCAGATTAGTGCTAATATAAAATACATTTAACACACAGAGTAGAGGAGCTCTTCAGCCTCTTGTGGCCATAATGAGTATTACAACCAACAAACACAAAATGATCGTGGCAAAAAGTTTCTTCACCAGTTCTTGAGTCATGAACACAAGAGAGCAGAACAATTCAGATCAGACCCACAAAAGGGATCACCACGTATTTTAATACCCAGGCCTTCTAATTAACAACCACGGCTTTGAACTAATGAATGAATCATAAGTAAACTATTGTTGATTTCTCAACATTTGACAACAGAACATGTTGGAGAACCACGCGGAGCAAAAAGTGAAGCAGTCCAGTCGCAACTTCTTTAAATGAAGTTCCTCATTGGGTCTTCAGCCGGCGCTTAGCTCCTCTCTGGTTTGTTTTCGCTTTCATTCCAGAAGAAAAAGGTTTATTTAGTCCTGGAGTTTTTTTTTTTTTTTTAGCCAATTCTGCTCCTTTTAATGTGGACATGACATCGTTAAACCTTTTTGCAGACGCTCTAGTTGTAAGAACGAGTGAAGGATCATAAGGAAATGAGACGCATCCCTCCCTCCCTCAGATTTAACGTCCTAATTCATCCTGTAAAGAAGCCCAAACATCACTCAGCCCTAATGGACTCACAAACAGACACTTCAACTTCTCAAAGTTGCGGCTCTTCGCCGTTTGTTTACATCAAAACACCTTCGACCTTCTTCGGCTGCGAAAACTGCAACGATTCCTCACGATGAGAAATACCTTTTTTTTTGTTGCCGAGCCTCAGACGTTTCCGTCGTGGCCGGTGCACGTTACCGTTAACTCCCCCGCTCTCGACTAGCTCCCCTCCGCCTCCACCACCCGGCTCCACCCTCCGGCTCCTCCACCCGGCTCCACCCGGCTCCCCTCCCGCCTCCACCCTCCGGCTCCGGCTTTAAATCCGACGCGGTTTAATGGCGGCGTTCCTGCGCTCCTCTCGCCGGCGGCAGCAATAAGCTCCTGTGCCTCTGTTCTCTTCCTGCTCCTGAAGCGTGACTCGGTTTAGGAAACAGCGTTTGTTACTCCGACTGCGTTTCGTGACCAACTGGCGACGCTGAAACAGAGATTTTATGGAGGATTCTTTTTTTTTTTTTTTTTTTTTTTTTTCTACAGTAAATTCATCTCTCGAGTCCTGACAGATGCTCGATGCAACAGTTTAGAGAAGAATAAGATAAAGATGCAATATAACCCGCTGAACACTTGACTGTAGGTGTGGAAATATTTAGTCGTCTTCACTTGTTACTCATTAAAAATCTATTTGAGTTCAAATTGAAGAAAAAAAACCCCAAAAAAAACAGATTGAAGGGACTTTTTCTTACTTTTTTTCTTCTTTTTATTACTGAATTTAAACCCCAGAAAGGTCAAATAAATCCACGATGTCGGGACTTACAGGCTGGTATGAGAAAAGTCACATTTTTGATCAGCCTGTTTCTGCCGTCAGTGTCAATTTTTATTTTATTTAAAAAAACAATGTAAGGTTGCAGGTGATTCTTTAAATATCGTTGTGCAAACACACCGCTGGCAACGAGCATCAGTCAGGTTTTTATTTGTATCGGCTGTTTTACTCCCGTTAATATCTGCTCCGAGGGGAGCTTTAGTTTCACCTGTTTTTATAAAATACTAAAGAATCCTCCAGACGAAGGTCGACATTTAAAAGAGAAAGAGAACCTGCTCTTCGAGCATCCGACCGCTGGTTTAGAGCTTTGGTGACTAAAGACGCCGCGTGTCAATTTAAAAACAAAAAAACAAACAAAAAAACTATAAAAATCTTTTTAAAAAAAAAAAAAAAAAAAAAGTTGTTTATTTTATTTTTTACTGCTACCAGCCAATCAGAATACAACACGAAACACGTTATAAGTGCCAAATAATGTGCTCAACGTTTTCTCAGAACGCTCAAAATAAAAGCCGGGACGACGACCAAAGTTTTAGTTTTGCAGAAAGAGCTGGACGACTTTCCTCTTCACGTTTCTGGAGAGGGAAAGTAACACGGAACCATTTCTCACAGTGACAAACAAACAAACCTGCAAGATGGCCGACGTCCCTCGTGTCACAGGAGTCAGGTTGCTGGTGGTGTGACTGCACTCTTTTTTTTATTTAACTCTTTTATTACAAATAATAAGGTTTCCTTTTTTTATATTTTTAGCGGACGTCGTTTGGTTTTCATTTCTAGATACGAAGCACCTTCGAGTGGCATTTTTTATTTTTATTTACTTTTTTTTTTTTTAATTAAAGTGCTCAGTTGAACAAAACAGACAGAAGAAGTTCTTCTGTCTGAGTGACTGACGGGACAATCTCATGCCGGTTGTATTTCCTACAAACTCAGCTGAACCGACTGCAACCCTCGTCCACTTAAAGTAATTCTTTTTGTTAATTTTTTTTAATATTATAAATGCCTGACAACATTATGATGAGAACCCGACGAGAGAAATGAAACCTTCATCTTATTCTGTCCGTTGGCTCTAAGGAGCCTCGTTCTGAAACATTCAGCCGCGACGTTAAAATATGTTTCATATGAACACTAATCTACGCTTTCCGTTCAACATAACAAACCCCGACGACCCCGACGCTCCCCACGCGAGTCACATGACCCACGCGAGTCACATGACCCACGCGAGTCACGTGACTCGACGACAAACAGAGGTTTTATTTCTCCGTCGGGTTCTCCGTAACGTCATCAGACTCTTGTTCTAAGGGTCTGAGCCCCGAGCGACGGCGTCCCAGCGTTCTCCGTCACTACCGAGCCAATTCTTTAAATAAAAAACTAAAACGTTGACCCAGCTGGTTCCTTTTTAGACACACAAACATTTAACTTTTAACTTTTCCACCATCTGACGCAGCTTCGAGCTCTGAACCGTGTTTTCTCTCCTCCGTGACGCCGAGCCGTTCGGGAGTGTAAATGTAAACCGTTGCTGGTGACGCCCTTCTTCTTTTCTTTTTTAAGTCCATACAATCCTAAAGGGCTGTGTGTGTGTGCGTGTGCGTGCGTGCGTGCGTGTGTGTGTGTGCGCGCGTGTGTGTGTGTGTGAGTGTGAAACGCTCACCGTGCTACTGTCTGTCAGTGACCATCTCAGTCATCCGCGCAGACACGAATCATAACACTTTCTTTTTCCTTTCTGTAAAAATATGTTAAACTATAACTCGATGTGAAGGTAAGTTACGGAGAACAGGTCATCCGCTCATATCACTGCCTGCTTTCATCGGGACTTTAGTGTGTGTGTGTGGGTGGGGAGGGGGGGAGGGTTATTTTTAATTTTAATTTGCTTTGTTTCTATTTTTCATTCCGTAAGACAGCCATACTCAGAAACATCTTGTTCATGTGTACTGGTGGATGGATCTATAGTGTGCATAAGGGACAACCAGAGCCATTAACTGCACTTTAATGTTCTTTTTTTTTTTTTTTTTTTTTTATCCCAGGGTTTTATGGGATTTAATGGAACACGCAAACATGTTGAATATGTTGTTTTATATATAATTTCTTTTTTTTTTTTTTTTTTTTTTACATCTGCAAGTTTTCTGTGCTTTTATCTCCTCTGTCTTAAGGGTTTGGTTTCCCCCCTCTTTTGTTTCCCTTGGCTTTCTGTCAGCGTTCATCCTGCTGGAAACGCAGCCGCTCACTACGTCTTTTATTCCCTTATTGGAGTTCCTCCTCGTTAGACGTCTTTAGTTCTCTCCTGCAGAAAGATTCAACCTATAGATCAATAAGTTGTCTTTTACATTTGTTTTTGCAACAGACTATGTAAAAAAAAAAAAAATAAACAAACAAAGCAAACGGTCCTGTATCATACTGTGAGTGTGAATGTATTTCTTTATAGAATGTAACTGATAAATAAAAAAAAACATTCAAAATCAAAATTCACTTTGATTCCTTTTTTGTTTTTTTTTGAATGGGTCTTATAAAGTCTGGTAACGTTGAGTCTCTCCACCACTACACCGTGTGCAAGATGTTCCTGATGTCAACATGGCTGTCTTTGTTTGAGCTCTCTGTCGACCAATCAGAACGTAGCAGGAGGGAAGGGGGCGGTCCCTTAAAGCCCCGATGGTGAAGAACAAGATCACTTTTTCTTTCGCTTTAATTAGACTTTTACTTTCCCCAAATACCTTTTTTTTTTAAAAAGGTCCAGTTCCAGGTTTCAAGACCTCGTGGTGACGAACTAAACCTTCTAACTGTCTTCTTCTGTGGTGTTGTCACACTTATGCTGTCACATCATTTACATTAATAACACATCATCAGTTAAATACTCACAATGTCTTTTTTAATAGAGCCAAGAACAAGAAAACGGAAAATATTGGGCCTTGGAATACATCTCTCCAAAAAAGATTAAAGCTACATACTTAAATAATTTACATTCTCATTTTGAAACTGTATCATTTGCATATTAATAATAATAATAATAATAATAATAATATGGTTAAACTGTTAATCGATCCTCTGGTAGTAAAAATGGAGAAGTTTGGTAAAAGTATGAATCCTCTGCTGATGGCGTCAGCTTTGATATTTTAATCCCGTAATTTAAACCTAAACGGATTCAGTTTGTAAAAGTCTAGAACAGCAAACTACGTAAACAGCCACTTTATTAAACTTATTAAAATTATTTTACACCGGGGTCTTTTATATTTAATATCTGGAGTGTTTCCCAGAAGCACGAGTTCCTCCTCAGTGAGAACAAACTGACCTCAATATGAAAAGTGTTGTCGTTCTGATTTTAAAATCATACAAATGAGATTATTTCATCGGTTCCAGTCACAGATTGAAGTGGACGGCGGTGTTTATTTAATCTGTTCATAATGTAGCTGAATTCCAGCCAGTATGTCATGTAATATAAGACACAAGTAATGTTTACAAATCACATCTTTAAGACGTTTATAAAAAAATGAAAGTGGAAATAAGCTCCCAGAAATCAAAGTTTTATCCTCAATAGCTTTTTTTTTGCTTTTCTTGATGTTTAATTTGACACAAAAGAGAGAAAAAGGGATACAAGCCGACTTTATTAATAACAATAAAAAAAAAAATGTGTTGATTTCATTTTCTAACTAATTTCAGCTCGTTTTTCTTTTCTTTTTTTTTTTTTTAAATCTTGGAAGTATTTTGAGAAGTTAGCGGCGGTTTCTTTTTGGCTCGGAGTCGCCGAGCGAAGCTTCATCGACTCAATCTGGGCTCAGTGGGAAGGGAAGCGGCTCCTCCGAGCTCCTGCTGTCGGACCAGAGCACAGCCCCATGTTCCCACCACCGATCTCCATCTTTAATATACCCCCCCCCCCTCCCCCCTTCTCCTATACCCCCCCCCCAGCCCCCCCAAAGGAACATAAACCAAACTAAATCTGTGTATCAGCCGTCCGACGTCTCCTCCCGGGATCGAAGGTGTTTCTGCCCCCGAGAGGTGAACCGATGCAGAGTCTCCTGCATCAACATGTCGTCTCCTGTCTCCTGCATCAACATCCTATCTCCTGTCTCCTGTCTCCTTGCCTCCTGGTTTCCTCTCCATCACAACACGGGCTCTTGGCCGGGCCGCCGCCGCGTCCTGCCAGTTTGGACGGCTGAAGCCGGGGAGCGGCTTCCATCCTCGTGCTCTCAGCGGGGGGTCTGATGGAGAGCCTCCGCTAATAGGGAACAATGAGTTGGCTCATTGTGTACGGCGCAATTTATTTTCAATATAATTGGAGACCATCCACTCGCTAATTAGGCTAATCTCTAAATTGTCATTATGCAAATCTCTTGGATATAAATTTACACAAGGCACTTTTTTTTTTTTTTTTTGCAGCAAATGCCAACTATGCGTGAGAATTTATAGAAATGCAGGAAGATTAGTGCAGGACGAAGCTTTATTCTGTTTGTCTTTTAACTCTAAAGACAGCTTGAATCGTTCCACCAAGAGATTTAAATCTGAAAGTAATTTGGTGAATCTTAAAGAGCTGCTGGTCTCATTTCTTGGGCCGGTAAGCCGGCTGGTCTTATGGCGGGTCAGAGGAGAGAAGTCAGAGCAGCTTTATTGAGTTTCAGGGATTTCTCCTTCGCTGCTCCTTCTGCTCCAATGTTGGACAAACTGTTGGGATTTGTACGTAAACCAAGTAATCCTGATTTCTGTAATGCAACAACGAGGTCAAAGGCCCCAAAAGACGCTCAGGAAATGAGAACTTGTACGAGTGGTTTATCTGGTTTGAAAGACTGGAATTCTGCATTTTGGCCGTCGCCATCTTGGTTTTTGGCAACCAGAGAACAAAAGTGACCATATTTACGACTCTTGGTGGAAACCTGTCAATCACCTTGTAGCCCCGCCCCTAAAGCATCCCCTGCTTTATGGTCTGTTTGACTCTAAATGGACCATAATTTACTAAATGAACATCATGCTGTATTGAAGAAGACTTGAAACTAGAGATTGAGACATAAACTCATGTTTACAATGTTTACTGAGGGAATAAATCAAGAGAGAAGTAGAGTCATTTTCTATAGACTTCTATACAACCAGAGGAGTCGCCCCCTGGTGGTCAGGAGAGAGAATGCAGCTTTAACACATGAAGCTTTGACTTCTATACAACCAGAGGAGTCGCCCCCTGGTGGTCAGGAGAGAGAATGCAGCTTTAACACATGAAGCTTTGACTTCTATACAACCAGAGGAGTCGCCCCTGGTGGTCAGGAGAGAGAATGCAGCTTTAACACATGAAGCTTTGGCTTCTATACAACCAGAGGAGTCGCCCCCTGGTGGTCAGGAGAGAGAATGCAGCTTTAAGGCACTTTTCAGCCCCGGAGGTTGCCATCTGGTCTGGCATGAAGATTCTCCTTCTGTTACAAACTTAAAAATATCCGGATGGGTTAAAACTTGAAATGCACGTTCAGTAGACCGTTGCATCTTTAACTCTTGCATCTGTGTCTTGTCTCAGCAGGTACCGATGAGATGAAGACCGAGCCGACCAATGAGGAAGTCGGCGCTCCTGCCCTCGTCCCCGCCCCCGCAGAGAGTCTAGAGCCGGCGGCCAAGGAGCACAAACCGGGCAGGAAGAGCCAGAGCAGACCCGGCGAAGAGTCCGACAGCGACTTCGAGTCCGACCCTCCGTCCTCGAAGAGCAGCGAGGACGAAGAGGCGGAGGAGGACGAAGGGCTGAACAGTGAGCACGGTGAAGACACCGAGCCGGAGAATATAGGACAGAGGCCTCTGCTGATGGACTCTGAGGAAGAGGGCGAGGAGGACGAGCACAGCTCGGACGAGGACTACGACCCCAGCAGGGTCAAGAGCCGCTCCAGGAAAGCCGCGGCTAGAGCGAGTCCTCAGGAGGACTCGGCCATGACGCTGATCACCCCTCCGGAGTCGCCCAGCGGGGCGAGGGCCGCTCCGGCTGAGGACTCCGTGGACGTCTTTGGTGCGGTTCCCTTCCTCGGGGGGAGCTCGCCCGTCGGGCCCTCGGGAAGCTCGGACATCTTCGCCAAAGCGCCTTTCAGGCAGGTCAGCCAGGAGCCGCGAGCCGCGGACGACTTCGACGTCTTCACCAAAGCGCCGTTCAGCCGGAACCTCTCCAAGTCGGGGAGGAGCGTCGGCGACGCCCCCGCGGGCCAAACGCCGCCCGTCTCCCCCGAGGCCTTCGACGTTTTCGGCTTCGAGCCCTTCGAGCCGGGCCCCGCCGCCGCGTCGCCTCCCGCCGCCTCCAGAAGCGCGGAAGACATCTTCCAGCCGTCGTGGGAGGAGTCGGCGAGCCCGCAGCAGCAGCAGCGGCTGAAGCAGCGCAGCCTCCAGCGGCTGTCGGCGCGCCAGAGGAAGACCAAGCAGGAGGCCGCGGCAGCCGGCGGCGGGGTCAAGCGGCACCACGGCACGCCGACCGGCGGGCGCAAGGCCGGCAAGCCGACCTACCGCACGCCGGAGCGGGTGCGCAGGCACAAGAAGGTCGGCCGGAGGGACTCGCAGAGCAGCAACGAGTTCCTCAGCGCCTCGGACTCCAAGGAGAACGTCGGCGTGGACGTAACCATGGCGGAGGGGGAGGACGACGCCCCCCTGGACCCGTTCGGAGCCGAGCCGTTCCAGCCTCCGGACGGCGGCCGGCGCGGCCGGTACCGGGGACTCACCGAGAGCAAGAGCGACCCGGGCGCGGCCCGGTCGGGCTCCCTGCGCGACGCCGTCGGGGACGACAGCATGGACGACTTCGGGGCGGTGCCCTTCACCGAAATGGTCGTCCACGGCGAACATGAGCAGCCGGCTCCGCCCTCGCAGCCGCTGGACCTCGACCCCTTCGGAGCTGCACCTTTCCCCACCAAGCAGTGACTTGACTCCTCCCTCTCTCTGCCAGATCACCTTTTTGTCTTGTTTTTTTTTTTTGGGGGGCGGAGGGGGTCGGCGGCTCGGGGAACACCTTCCACCTCCCGCCAATCGACAAGCCGCCGCCCCCCTCCCCCCACCGCCGCTTGTTTTTAAACGCGTCGCTCCGTTTGAGTGACGGAAGCCTGAGTCCTGTGGAGTGAGAAGACGTTTCCACGTCGTGCTCTGAAAGCCTTCCACGCTGCATCCGGACTCACGAACCGGATCGGACTCGCCTTCGGATCCACCGATACGTGTGTTATTTGTTTTTAAAGCACCACGAAGCCTTACCTGACCTGAGCTGGGCTCCACCTGGCTGCACAGGCCCACGTCGGTGGGGAGTTGACCTTAACCACTTTTTAAAAAAAAAAAAAAAAACAATCCTTACTAGATTTATTCTCTATGCATAATCTGACCGGCTGTGATTTGAGTTGCGTTAAGGGATCGAATTTAATTGTCCTTCCTTAAAAAGTTAATTGGTTCATGTTTAAATTTAGGCCCCTAATGGTTTTCTTTTATTCCCTAGCAGTAAACTTCTAAGTACTGTTAATTCTTTCTTTTATTAAGTTATAAACTCGACACATTCTGCTAAGAAATAAGAAATAAAAACGCAAAGCCACGTTAGATCGCTCGTCTTTGACCCGCAATTTTCCTCAGCAACGTCAGTGCTCCTAACAGCAAATTTAACATTTTCAGAATTAATTAATGCTGAAGAATAAATGTGCGATCAGTTAAATGGCAGAGTTCTATCAAATCCAAGGAGAAAAGACCAAAACCAACAATGTGTTAGCCCATTGGTTCATACAGTCACGAGCTGTAGCTTAGCTTAGCATTAAAATAGGGGTAAATGGCTAACCTGGCTCCGCCCCAAATGTACCAAAATATGCCCACCAGTACCAGTGAAGCTCACTAATTAGTGTAACATTTGTTTTGTCTTACAGGGGCGTTTGTAAGAGACTATTTCTACGTCCTCGAGTCCCTCTGGCTTCCTGGCAACCTCTAAATATATCTATTATATACATTATTTATAAATATTATATATAATATTTATATTATATATAATATAAATATTATATATAATACATATAATATAAATATATAGATATATATTTATATTATATATATAATATAAAATATAAATATATATTTGTATATATCTATTATATATTAATGTATGTATGTATATATATATTTAATATATATAAATATTATATATATAGATTATATATATATTTAATATATTAATGTATGTATATATATATATATATATATATATATATGTATTTAATATATATAAATATTATATATATATTTATATACATATTATATATATTTATATATAATATAATATTTATATATATATATATATAGTTCCTCTTTTAAAATAGGATCAGTAATTTCCTATAACAGCTGGCCACTGTAGTTTTTCTCAAACTGGACAAACTAGTGCATTTTTTAGGGACTATTTTCAGCGGCGTATTTATCCACATTTGGTCCAAATAAACAAGAAAAACAAGATATAAGACTTCGGTTACACTTCATTGGTTTTGGTCTTTTCGTGTTATTCGTTAATACAGAATATCACCAGTTATCTTTAACGCTGCAGGATGTGAATATGGGAACTGAGACCTAAAGACCGTAATCAGGTCATTAGTATTCATGAGACGCTGAATTCCTTCATGACTAGATGTGTGTCTTCTCCACATCGACAGCCTTAAATTAAGCTTTTACCTTCACAACCTGCGGGCCGCTGCGGTTTCACCATTTGATACAACTACTTTCCATCTTGTTTTTTTTTTCCACAAGAGTAAATCTGATATTGTATTTATCATGCTATACTGCTGTTTGATGCAATAAAAAAATAAATATAAAAAAAAACAAAGAGTGCTCTCCTTGAGGTGGAACAAAGCAGTCTCACACTTTTAAAAACGGAAGATGGTTAATTTCTTTATTTAGAGTCGAGTTCAGAGCTGATTCCTCAGGTATGAAAAGTCGAGATACAAAATTTCCGGGCTGCTACAAAAAACATCGAGACGTCTCTCGAGCTCACAGAGCAGATTCACCATTAATAACTTAAAACAACAACAACAACAAAAACAAAAACAATGAAATAGTGAAGAGTCTTAAAACTTTAAATACGACAAACAAAACGAATGACTTTCATTCCAAAACCAGACGGCCGACTTTTAACTGGACGCCGCTTTTTAATGAAATGACGATTAAACTCAAAACGCATTAAGACTTTTTGTGTCCAAACTAAACATTTGAGAGGATTTAAACGTCTCAGTTTCGTCCACCGTGAGAACGTTGCATTTTTTGGAACGAAGTCATTCAAAAGACATAAAAAAA